>CAUYLG010072266.1:0-27322 GCA_963573385.1 Cacajao melanocephalus | reverse complement strand
CAGACTAAGGCATAAGTGACTATTCCTCTACCCACCTTCTCCACATTTAAATTGTGTGTTCTGTGAAAGGCTGATTAAGGAACACTTTTACACTGTTGGTGGGAGTTTAAATTAGTTCAACCATTATGGAAGACAGTGTGGTGATTCCTCAAGGATATAGAAATAGAAATTCCATTTGACCCAGCAATCCCATTACTGGGTATATACCCAAAGGATTATAAATCATTCTATTATAAAGACACATGCACACGTATGTTCATTGTGGCACTGTTTATGATAGCAAAGACCTGGAACCAACTCAAATGCCCATCAATGATAGACTGGACAAAGAAAAAGTGGCACATATACACCATGAAATACTAGGCAGCCATAAAAAAGGACGAGTTCATGTCCTTTGTAGAGACATGGATGAATCTAGAAACCATCATTCTCAGCAAACTGGCACAAGAACAGAAAACCAAACACCACATGTTTTCACTCATAGGTGGGTGATAAACAATGAAAACACTTGGGCACAGGGAAGAGAAGAACACTCACTGGGCTAGGTGGAGGGTGGAGGGCAGGGGAGGGACAGCAGGAGCCGGGGATGCAGGGAGGATGGGAAGGGATAACACGGGGAGAAATGCCTAATGTAGGCGATGGAGGGAGGGATGGAGACAGCAAACCACCATGGTATGCATGTACCTATGCAACAATCCTGCAGGATGCAGGATGTGCACATGTACCCCAGAGCCCAAAGTACAATAAAAAAATAAAAACAAGAAAAGAATGCAATTCTTTGTCTATTTACCTATAATCTAAAAGCCTGGAGTGGGCTTCCAGTTGCCCTGCCATTCTGGAACAAATCAATATACATCTTACACACACTGATTGATGCCTTATGTCTACCTAAAATGTATGAAATCAAACTGTATCTTGACCACCTTGGTCGCATGTCATCAGATCGCCTAAAGATGTGTCACAAGTGTGTCCTTAACTTTGGCAAAATAAACTTTCTAGGTTGATTGAGACCTGTCTCAGATACTTGGGGTTCACAAGTGGTACAGGCTTGTCTATCAGAAAAAAGCCAGATTCCAATCCTGACATGAGGAAATCTTAAGGCTGCACAATGTCTACTGAATAATTCTCAAGAACTACCAGAAATATCAAGAATCATGTTATCGTACGTGAAATGGAAGCCAAACATGAGGAAGACTGGCTTAAAGCCATTTAGCTGCATTACTATTTCTAGATCCCCTAATAAACCCTTCCTATTTGGTAAATTGCCTCGTTCTTAACCAAACGGAAGTCTAAAAGTTTATGCTATGAATTGAGTAAAATAGAGGGGATTGGTAGAAACAAGTACAGGGAGGATATTCCCCAAAGGGACTAAATGGTGATTCCTATAGTGACTAATGAATTCAAAAATAACAGTCCTTCTCTACTATTGAACTTCTAGGCCCTTACCTTCCAAGTAGGAGATTAGAAGTCTCTATGGGAGACCAGACCAGTCTTTGAGAATAGGCCTGAAATTCTGACATCAAGGGTTCTGTTGGTATTGATAAGAAAAAATAGATACCCTTTAGAAGATCAAAGTAAACCAAGACAGAGGACAAAGTGGAATACTTGAAACAAGAGATTTACTGCAAGAAAGAGGTAAAGAGACCTCCTGGTAACTTTATGAAGAAAGATCCCTCAATGACAGCTGTGCTTTAGAATAGATTGGAATCGGCTCAAGAGACAAACTTGTAGAAGTCTGCTTTCAACAACCTCTCCACTGCTTCTGTGCCATTATTATTAATCCAAGAGCAGAATTCCTAGGTGGCACCTGCCCCAGATTCTTACATATACCTGGCTGAACTGAACGGTGTGCTGATAAAGTTACTGCTTCTCTCCTCATGCTTTATTCCCCGAATTAATTGAGAATCCCATTAGTGTTCTGTTTTGACCAATTCATGGGAGCTAAAGTTGGGCTATGATGAGCTTAGGAGCAGAAAATGCAGAGCTGCTCACTTCCTCTCACCGTACTTCTGACTATACTTGGATATTCCTCAGTATCTATTATTCACTTCAACCTAACTAAATGATCTAAGTGACATGAGCCCTATTTGTCAGGATTCTAATATCTTCACCCATTAACTTCACCTAAAAGGGCTCTTGTACGCTCTCAGAGATCCTGCTGCTCAGCAGAGCTTTTCCTGAAAGCTTTCCACTAATAGTGCAAAATTCTATTTTTATTTCCCATCTAGTTATGTGCTTGCTACTTAGGGTTTCAAAACTAGACATACATATTCAGACAGCTAAATAGATATGGAAAAAAGAATAATGAATCCAAAATGGACTCTAGAGGATGAAAATTATAATTTTGTAGGAACTCACAACTTCTTAGGGACCAGTAGTGTTCTAACTCATTAATATGGTGTTGAGACAATGATATTCACTTATTATTCTTTCAAAATATTCATATATTACAGATTTATATATTTGCCAGATCAAACAATTAACTTCTTTCAAAAGAATTTAATATTGGCAGAATGTAAAAATAGGCCTATTTGTACAGTGCTGAAAGAATATTCAGTTGGTATAATATTTGACAAATGTATATTATATGTACAAAGGGATTATATTTCAAATAATTTACAGTGACAGTATGGACACTGACCATTGACATACTTTAAGGTATATACCTTAGAAACGCTTAGAAAAACTTTACACATTTACATAAGAAAATACACAGAAGACTGTTTTGTTTGCTGCATATTTATTTAAAAACATTTAAAGTTTGATGTCTAAATATTCATCAATATGGAATAGATAAACATTGATTGATTGTGATGCAATTGTTAGAATAAATCAACTAGATTACAAGTGAAATTGTGAGAAGAAATTTAAAGAATCATTTCACAGCATGATGCAATTGTAGGTCAACATATAATTAATGTTAATGGCTTATATATAGTATGTATGCAGTAAAATTAAAACGTTGTTTGGCAGAGTATATATCAAGTTCACTATAGCAGTTGTCTCTAGAGAGGAAATAAGAGGACTGTGAGAATCAGGACATAAGAATATTGCATATTATCTCTATAGTTTGCTTTTTTAGACAAGATGGTAACCTTTGTTACAGGTTACACTGTTTTCTAGATAGATAGATGATAGATAGATAGATAGATAGACAAATTTTCAAACCAACCAAACAAACTTAGGAGGGTTAGACTGTGGGGAAAAATTGCACTCAAAATGTGACAGGCATGATTTAGTGGTTCAGCTAGAGGCTTTGAAATTAGACAGACTGATTTTGAGTTATGCTCCAAAATTGCTAGTTGTAATACTGGGCAAATTTCTTCACTTCTAAAACTCATTTTAACCTGTATGTCACATGGATATATAAACAAATTGCAGGAGTTTTTTTTTCTTTTTTTCTTTTTAGGTTAGAGCAGAGACAATGCTCAAATAATTTAAATACGTTTTGTAATTATCGTTTATACGTCAACTAAAGAGCACTGAGTTTAATCTCACTGATTAAAATATATATGTGTGAGTCACATATAGAATGATCTATCCAGAAATTGCAAGGCATATTAGAGACTATGCATAATGAATAATTCAAATTTATTCTTATTTTTTTTCAAATGGCTGAAAGTGCCTAGAATACCTCAACATAGTGTCTCTTTGTTGATAGTCAATCATTATTTTTTCTGTGACATTGTATACTTTGATGACACAATGCATCAAGATACTCACTGTTGGTATCCCTCCTAAAACAATAGTCCCATCTGTGGTGTCTTCTATTGTTACACAGGCAGAGCAGTGTGCAACACTCAGTAACTGGCTAACTAGCTACAGTCTCTGCAATGCACTCATTCAAAGCTACTAAAACTCACAGATGGGTACATTGCTGTGATAATGTTGGACTGTGCTTCTCTCAGATGAACTGGAAAGTTGCCCTACCCATTGGTACCCAGAGAGCCATTCACTGTTATTCCGTGTCTGCACTATTAGCTCATACTTCAAAACTAGCCTATGTTTTGGTCTGCAGTGTACAATAACTTGTGTTTTAGATGCAAGTTCATGCTGTCACTTGGTTGAACAAAGTAGAACAATAGAAAAAATACAGCCCATTATTATAATTCTTTGTACTCAGCAGACTATGTTTATGACAATAACTAGCAAATTGCATTTCTAGCTCAACAGAAGTATTAACATAAATATAAAAATACAGAAGGCTGATTAAATTACTTACGGTTTAGGGAGCTCTTCATATTAAATCAAGAAGATAACCAATAACAGCATTACTGGACCACAAAACTCAATAGTATTTTTTGTAAAAAAAAAAAAAAAGACAAATATGGTTAGTTTCACTATCAGAGTGATGAGTATGTGATTATAATATCATCTCACTTAGCCATATGCTACAGTATTTATATAAATTTACCAAATTTGGTGAAACAAAAATTGTTTCATATGGTGTGCATTAATCTGTCATTTCTCTTTAGTAATGCAGCCTTTGAACAGATAGGGATGGTGGTCATTTATTGCTTTCTTTCCTAAAATTACAAATTCTGGAATATTCTCTAGGGATGTTTTTCCTCTGAAGTACACCAAATGGCAAACTTCTCTCAGTCAATAAAACATAATAACTCAGTCACTGTAATAAACATTCACGTGATGAGAGACAATGTGACAAGGAAAAAATATTTTCAACCTGGGATTTTCAAACTATTTTTCTTAGAATCCTAGAAGCTTTTTATTTGTAGTCTGGGTTGGCAGCTTTAACCATTGCAGGTCTACCTTTAAGAGATTTGTTTTTTAGACTCTAATCAAATTTTCATATGAAGGCAGGGTTCCATTGCTAAATAATACCAATGTGCATAAAACAGTATCTTAGGTACAATTAATGCAGTACCCATTGACCTAACAGAGTACAAATGGTAATATTTATAAAAATTGGCAGACTGCTGAAAAATTTATATGAAGCAGATATTGCAAAAAGATAGCTATTTTTTCAAAATAAAATATAAAAGGGTTTATAATAATAGGATACATTTATAAAGTACTTATAGTGAATATTGATCTAAGAACTTTACACATATTAACTCACTTATAACAATCCTAAAAATAATCTTATAATTCTAAAACTTCTCTAATACTACTAATAATCCTATACTCATGCAAATTTTACAGATAAGGAATGGGAGGTAGTTCAATCAACATGCCAGCAGGAAGGAAGTATTGCTGCCAGAAATGGATCTGAAATCTGTGCTCCTAAACTTTAGACCTCATCTATGAGGTGGTAGGGGAATGTTTTTTCTTCAATATATATACTTCAATACATAGTAATGCTAAAATAACACAGTATTGTTTTAAAAATACATCAATGCCATTGAATAGGGAAAACGGAAATAGTCCCATTTCTATGTGGGAATTTATAATATAAAATGGGTTGTATTTCAAATTAGTAGGGAAAGTAAAAGCAAGCTTTTAATAAATTGGAATTGAACATCTATTTTAAAACAAAATTTGATTTCAATAGCTACCTCACACTATATAAAAAGTACTAATAGATTAAGATCTAAATATTTATAAAATAGTAGAGGAAAATATAGAAAAAATTTTTTTTGAATTTAGGGGTTGAGATGGCTTCCTAAACAAGATATAAAATGTGGAATATGTAAAGAAGAGATTGAATGACTTCGCTACATAAAACATAAAACTCTTAAACAGACATCATAAATATAGGCAAATGACAAGCTTGAGGCTGGAAGAAAGTACTTTTACAGTTTAGTTGCAACAAAAGAGTAATAAACATTATATACAGAAGGCTTTTATGTTTCAGTAAGAAAATGGCCAAGAGAAAAAAATGAGCAAATGATATGCACAGATTTTACTGTAAAAAGTACAAATCATCAAAACATACACACAAAAACATTCAACCTCACTAGTAATTTGTAAAATTCCAAACTAAGACAATAATAATATATATAAGTTGGATAAAATGGAAAAGTTTAATATTCAATGATGAGGAGAATATCAGGAAAGTGGAACATTAATACACTGTTGAGGGTGACGATAAATTGACTCAGTTTTTAGGAGGCTATCTTTGTTCATTTCGTGCTGTTGTAACAAAATATCCGAGACTGGTTAATTTATAAAGAACAAAAATGTATTTCTTAAATTTCTGGAGGCTGGGTAACATAAGTTCAAGAAGTCAAGAGATTGAGACCATCCTGGCCAACATGGTGAAACCCTGTCTCTACTAAAAAAAATACAAAAAAATTAGCTCTGCTTGGTGGCATGCGCCTGTCATCCCAGCTACTCGGGAGGCTGAGGCAGGAGAATTGCTTGAACCTGGGAGGTGGAGGTTGCAGTGAGCTGAGGTTGCGCCACTGCACTCCAGCCTGGTGCCTGGTGAAGGAGTGAGACCCTGTTTCAAAAAAAAAAAAAAAGAAAAAAAAAGTCAGCATTTGGTGTCTTGTAAGGGCTCTTCTCTGCTTCCTAGATGGAGCCTTGTTGCTGTATCCTCTGGAGGGAAGGAACACTATGTTCTCACATGGCAGGGGGGATGAAGGGTAAAAAGGATGAATGCAGTTCCCCCCCAGCTCTTTCATTAAATCACAAATTCTGTTTATGTGGGCTCAAACCAGTGGAAATAAACAGACAAACAAAAGTAGTAAATAAACCATTTGGTGTTTTTGTGTACAAAAATTAGGCTGATTGACTTTTAAATTTTGGCACTGTGTTAATGTACTCATAAATACCACCCAGAGAGATTCTAAGTCTGTGTGGGATGAGGGATCTTTTAGATCTTTAGACCTTATTAAGAAGTGAAATTTAATATTACCAAGTGCAAAAAATAGGTTACATTAAATTTTATTTGAGAAACTGTCATCATCTTGAAGTATGGCTGAATCAATTTCTATTCATGCTTTAGATGTAGCAAAGCCACTATGGGACACTAGAGACTATTTTCTTATGTTTTTCTATCACTTTACTTCCCTTTTGGTGGCCATAGAAATAGCATGACTTAGTGGTTAAGATCTTTTATTTTGTAGACAGACACAGTTTGGATTTTGTGTGCCCTGGTTCACACACCAACTGTGTGCCCCGGATCAAGATGCTTGATCCCTTTGTTTTATTTCCCAAATGAGAAAATGTAAAAAACTCAGGATTATTGTGAGGATTAAATAAAGTAATGCATTCAAAGCACCTAAATAATGCCGGCTTTTATCATCTGAATGTTTTTATTGTCTCTAAATTCTTATGTTGAAGCTTAATCACCATGTGAGGATATTAAGAGGTGTAGCCATTGGGAAGTGATTAAATCATGAGGGCACAGCCTTCGTGAATGAGATTAATTTCCCCTTATAAAATAGTTCCTAGAAAGCTGCCTTAACTTTTTTGAACTATGTGAGGACATAGCCAGACGTCACCATATATAAATCAGAAAATGGGCCTTCACTAGAAACCAAATATGTCAATGCCTTGATCTTGGATTTCCAAGTCTCCAGTACTGTGAGAAATAAATTTATTTTCTTTATAAGCCACCCAGTTAATAGTATTTTACTACCACAGACCAATGGACTAAGACTCCTGCTATGAAGTAGTCAATTAGCTAAATATTCATATCTCTATTTTCTGATTTATCACTCTATCACAAATAATTGTCGGTTTCTCATAATAGCATACAAATCAAAGAAAATAGATTTTTTTCTAAGTGTTAAAGGTTTTCATAGATTTCTGAAAGTCTCCTGATACATTTAGATAAGGGGACTACTAGACTTGCTTTAGTTTTGTAAATACAATAACCCAATCAAACTAAAGATGCACAGATGTTTGTCTAATTCTCTAAGGAATCAACAGGTGTCAAAATAAATATGGATCAAAGAACTTACTAGTCACTCCTTTAAAATATAATGTCTAGACTTCTAATTATATACTTTCCCTTTCTCTTTTTTTAAAATGATTTTATTGAAGTATAATTCACCCCATACAGTTCACTCATGTAAATTGTACAATTCAATTACTTTTAGTGTATTCACAGATATATTTAAACCTCACCACAGAACATTTCATTGCCACAAAAGGAAACCTCTATACCTTATAGCTGTCATTCTGCCATCCTCCCTCCCCTATCCCTAAGCAATCATTAATTTACTTTCTGTCTCTGTAGATTTCACTGCTCTGGATATTTCATACAAATGGAATCATAAAATAAGTGTTTTGTGTGTGTGTGTGTGTGTGTGTGTGTGTGTGTGTGTGTGTGCACGCGCTGGTTTCTTTCATTTAGCATAATGTTTTCTTTTTATTTTCAACTTTTAAGTTTAAGGGTACATGTGTAAGATGTGAAGATTTGTTACATAGGTAAACATGTGCCATGATTCTTTGCTGCACATATCATCCCATCACCCATGTATTAAGCCCAGCATTTATTAGCTGTTCTTCCTGATGCTCTCCCTCTTCCTACCCTCCACCCTCTGAGAAGCCCCATGATGTGTTGTTCCCCCCATGCCCATGTGTTCTGATGATTCAGCTTCCACTTATAAGTGAGAACACATGGTATTTGGTTTTCTCTTTCTGCATTAGTTTGGTAAGGACAATGGCCTCCAGCTTCATCCATGTCCCTGCAAAGGACATAATCTCATTATTTTTTATGGCTGCATACTATTCCATGTTGTATACGTACCACATTTTTTTTTCTAGGCTAACATTGATGAGCCTGTAGGTTGATTCTATGTCTTTAATATTGTGAATAATTCTGCCAAGAGCAATTTCAACAAAAGCAAAAATTGACAAATGGGACCTAACTAAGCTAAAGAGTTTCTGCACAGCAAAAGAAATTATTAACAGAGTAAACAGACAACCTATAGAACAGAAGAAAAGTTTTGCAATCTATTAGACAAAGGCCTAATAACCAGAGTCTGCAGGAACTTAAACAAATTTACAAGAAAAAAAATCCCATTAAAAAGTGGAAAAGGACATGGAACAGACACTTCTCAAAAGGAGACATACATAAGGCCAACAAATATATGAAGAAAGCTCAACATCACTGATCATTAGAGAAACGCAAATCAAAACCACAGTGAGATATCATCTCACGTCAGTCAGAACGGCTATAACTAAAAAGTCAAAAAAACAACAGATGCTGGCGAGATTGTGGAGGAAGATGAACACTTTTACACAGTTGGTGGGAGTGGAAATTACTTCTTCCATTGTGGAAGACAGTTGGTGATCCCTCAAAGACCTAAAGGCATAAATACCATTTAACCCAGCAATTCCATCACTAGGTAAATACTCAAAGGAATAGAAATCATTTTATTATAAAGATACATGCATGCATATGTTCATTACTTTCCCTTTTTCTTGAAATATTTTTGACTAATAGAATCTTAGAAACTCTAGCAGAACACATGAAATCTTTTTCTTTATTATTGAAAGTAAGTTAGACATCTGATTTAGAATGATAGGAACAGTTATACTCCAGAATTGTGGAAAAAAAATTTGAAGTTCTGTTTTTGCTCTACCATTTCATAAAACAGTTGTAAAAATTAGAAATGAAGAAATAACTAAAAATTATAATTTAGTCATCTTTTTCAGTTATATTTGGTTATAAAAACCGAAGTGGGAGAATAAAGAAAAAACAAAAGAGCAAGATTTTGTTGTCATAAAGAAAGAATTTTCCAAGCAAAATTAATAGTTTTCACTATTTTATATAAATTTTCAATAGCATCACCAATATTTTCAGCATCAACTATACATAGTTAAGTTTGTATACATTTATATGTATATTTGTTTACATATGTCTATATAAATATACATTTTAAAACTTTTATTTCTATTTTATTAACAATACATTACTCTGTTATTAAATATATTGCCATAGTCTAGGACTAAGCATTATCTTTTTCGAATGAAATTTTAAAATAAATATTTAAGGAATTACTTTGTGAAACAATTCATTAAACACAAAGATAAATGAGACACATAACAATTCAAAATAGCCTATGGTAGTGTCAAATGAATGTTTTTCATCAATAGAAGTGCAATTAACATTAATCGAACACCAAATCTGTGCTAGGCATGGGGAAAATCATTTTAAGTAAATTTTTTTTTGGTCTATCTTCAGTGAAGCCCTAAAAGTGAGATATTTTTAGTCTGTTTTATAGATGAGAAAACCAAATCTCAAAAAGAGTAAATATCTGGTCTGTGTTTAATAAAGTTTAGGTCAACATTGTAATTGTGTCTGAGTGCATCCATCACCACAAATCATTCTATCATGTCATAAGTTGAAACACCCAGAGGATGACAATTCCCTGGAAATTGCACAAATTACTAATTCTAAAACAATTAATCTAAAAAAGTTATCCTGAACAGAATAAAGGTATGTGTAACACACACATGCACACACACACACACACACACACACACACACACACACACAAACGCACACAAGCACATATACTGAGATGGAGTCTCACTTTGTTGCCCAGTCTGGAGTGCAGCGGTGCAATCTCGGCTCACTGCAACCTCTGCCTCTCAGGTTCAAGTAATTCTCCTGATTCAGCCTCCCATGTAGCTGGGATTACAGGTGTGTACCACCATGCCTGGCTAATTTTTGTATTTTTAGTAGAGATGGATTTCACCATGTTGGCCAGGCTGGTCTCAAACTCCTGACCTCAGGTGATCCACCCGCCTCGGCCTCCCAAATTGCTGGGATTACAGGCATGAGACACTGTTCTTGGCCAACACAAAATTATTGATGTTGACTGAGTCTATGTAAAGTAACTTATGATACTTCCTCTGTCTAATGCAACCCTACTCATTAATTAGCAATATACTGCTCTGTGTCATGCCTTACTGCTTTAGTCACATACATAGATTGTACATATGGAACATGAAGAGAAATGCTGATTGCCTCTGAGATAATACCACCGCTAAAAGAATGTAGATCTTGCTAGTTTGCTGAGCTTTTAAAGATCAATACCATTTCTATACTTTGGGACTGTACTTTGAAGAGGTACATGTGCAAAAATTAAACTTTAGTTTTGCCAGTCCTGAAACAATAAATAGGCACAATGGTTAAAGATCATGTATGGTCTTTAGGAGGAAGAAATAGAGAATGATTCTATGTTTACCATATATTATTTACAGTTGAACCATATAAAATTAATTGTATTTAGTTATCATTTTATAAGTTTAACTATTTTCAAATCAAATGCCAGTTTATAGGGCCCTTTAGTTTATTTTTTTCTTCAAAAAGACTTGGTCATGATGAACTCTATAAACCTGACATTTAAGTTGAAACATAGATAGATAGTATAAAATTCTTTACCGACAAACATTCTTTGACTACTAGTACAGCAAGGACATTAGCTATTTGGAATGAGTACCTGACCAACTATATCTGATACTCATCTTTTTCCATTAATGGCATATATTATCTATGAGAGAGAATAAAAATCTTGTTTGATATCCATGTATATCAGTATCATTGATTTTGGGTATGAGAACACAGGTTACCCAAATATTTACTAACTCCTTTATAGTAGGATAGGAAACTATGGAAAGGATCCATGAGCAAAGTCAAGCAGAAGTTAATGCATTTTGCACTACGACTATATTCACATATTTAATTTTCTATGTATTTCTTGATATTGGGGTCAGAAGAGAGCCCTGGACTTTAAAATAGAAGAATTAAATAATATACTTCCTTTGTGTTTTACTATTTTATTAACTTTGCTTCCTGCTGAAAGACCTCCAAAATTATTGAATTTGCTTATGACTAGCTTATGACAGTTAAGTCTGAATGAATTCTCTTCAAAAGTTTGATATGAGTATTTGACTTAATTGACCATATGTCCAGGAATGAGCTGATATTAGGCCTTCTATGCTTGGAGATACAATATTTATCTCAAATAAATCTCTCATTGCACAATTTTTATTCCTTCTTCTGACTATTCCTCCTGTCCAGTTTACTCAGCATAGGCAAATAGTGTCATTATTCACCCGTTTTTCTCAAGCAGAAAGACTGAGAGTCATCCTGTATTATTCTCTTTCCCTCACACCCTACATCCAATACAACAAAATTTTCTTTTTTGCTCTAACTTCATACCTGAATACTTCTCACTATCCTTGCTGCTACAAAGCCAAGCACAAACAAAATTATTGGCCAGTAAGGCGCACACAGTAACTTCTTGTTGGTTTCTCTGCTTGCAGTTTTATCTTTTTCTATAGCTCATTCTTTGCAAAGAGGTTAATATTTTATGAGCATAAATCATATCATATTACTTTTCTGCTTAGAAACTGCTTAGAAATCTTCACTAGAGGGTATTCATGTCCCTGTTTGCTTGAGAGAGTCCTAGTTTGTTTCTATTGTTCTGAAATAATTATTAACGAGCCTCCTTTCTCTCAAAAGGGTTCTGGTTTGGATGACAGGTTGTGTGGTTTCTCTACTTCTATGGCTTCCTATTGCAATTCTAAGTGCCTTTCCTTAGCTTAGAAGCCCTGACCTGATTGACCTCTGTCTACCTCATGGACTTAAACTTTTTTACTTTCATTTGATTAATTCTAGGAATACTGGTCTTTTTGTATTTCAAACAAGGTCAAGCTAGCTCTTACTTGAGGCCTTTGCACTTGATTTTCCCTCTACCTAGAAAAATTTTCTACCAGATTATGGCAGGATCCTCCTTAGAAAAGATCTTTTTTTTTTTATCACCATCTTTCTAAATCACCAACCAGCCTTTGTTTCCCTTTTTGTTGAACAGATTTTATTTATTTCTTATATAATTTTTATTTTTAATTGAACTTCTATTTATTTACTTTTCTGGTTAATATTTCCCTATTGGGCTACCGATTACTAGAATGTAGCTGTCAAGGACAACTAATAGCTTTATTTCCAGAACTTAACTTTAAACCAGTTCTCAGCACATAGTAGCTACCCCACAAATATTTGTGTATTATATGAATTAGCTGTAGGGACCCACAAGCATAAATATGAGGCCCTTTGTACAGAAACTTACTGCAGAATAAATTGAAGCTCTGACTAAAGCAAATATTCCATGAATGATTCTATAAAGTTTAGGCCACTAAGAGAATATATTTGTAATTCAGTAAGAACCAGGTTAAACTTTGGTAAAGATAAAAATATATTCATTTATATAGTTTCATAATTTTGTTAAACTTAAATCTGTCAGCCTGTCATGGTATATTCACCCAGTGTTTAAAATGCTGTTGTGTTGAGAAAAATCATATACTCCCTTTACCACAAATTCTTTGATTCTGTTATTATTAATCAATTAGCATCCAGAAAATGTAAAGTCAAATTTTTACACTTGAAAATTCTATAATCTTACAAATAAGTATTCACAAAATATACCGATTTTCACTTCTACTAATCTCAAAAATCTCATTTTTCTACCTTATAATGAAATCAAAACACCTTAGAAATAATGGCAAATTATGAGGTAGAGTGGACATGGTGCAAAAACCTGAACTTGTTAGGAAATCAGTTTATTAAGCCAGAGTTACACAACTTGGCTGTAGTCCATTAGGGAAATCCATGAGATAGTGGTTCTTTTTGCCTTGGCAGATGCAGCCTCAGCATGTTTATTAAAAATGTCAGTACAAATCAATAACCTTTGTGTGATAACTTTTGTAAAGTACTCAAAAGTGTCCAGGCTCAGTCAATTCAAATTTCCTTTTTCTTTCCTTGTCTCCTTGTCTCCTTCAGCCAAATTTAGTTCAACACATTTTTATACATAATATTTCTTTCTTTTTTTTTTTTTTTTTTTTTTTAGCCTGGTGCTAGATGCTGAAACCAAAATATCAGGAGACCTCATCCCAGTCCTTAGGGATGCCTATGTTTGCCATAATATAACTATCCTGTGAAGATAATACTAAGATCACTGAATTCCTCCTTTGAATGGAATGAGAGGAAATATTTCAAAATTTTATGAATCGTGTAAGTTACTCCTGTTCAGAGAGGAGTATGTGAGATGATAGAAACACAGGCAGAAAAGCATTCACTCAGTGCTCAACAAGCCAGTGAGTCAAACAAAAACAAGCTGAGATGAGAAGCAGGAATAGGACGGGAAGGTTTCCAAATCACATTTCATGTCCTCAATCTGGTTGTCAGCTTTTTAATTTTTTTGATTTATATTTTGGTGACTAGAGGATAAGAATTTCCATTGTTCTTCCTTTTTTCCCCTCTTTTGTCCCTCCTTTCTCCTCCATCTTCTTTTTCCCCTCTTTCTCCTTCATCTCCTCCTCCTCCTTCTTCTTCTCTTTCCTCTTCCTTAGTTTTTTTTATTGTGGTAAAATACAGGTATAAAATTTACCCTTTTAGCCATTTTAAGTGTACAGTTCTGTGACATTAACTACATTCACATTGTTGTGCAACCATCACCACCATACATCTCTAGAGATTTTTCACATTTTTAAATGGAACTTTTGATTGTGGTGATGGCATCACAGATACATGCATCTCTCCAAAGTCATTAAATTGTCTATATTAAATATGTCCATTAAAAAAATATATTAATTATATCTCAATACAGTTTTTTTATAAAAACTCAAGAAAACATGAACTTTTCATTTCCCCTTCCTGTCAGCTCCTGGTGACCATCATTCTACTTAATCTCCATTTTCAACAATACTTATTGCTACTATATATCTTAATTTTAAATTTTTAAAAATCTAGTTTGTGCTAAATAATACAGAAATAGTGGTACCTTTTTTTTTTTACATTTTTTACATGATTGAATAACATGCCACAAATACATCAGCCATTTGTTTTCATTTTTGTGAAATGACTAATTTTTAAAAATGTATACCAGCTTTATTGAGATATAATTAGTATACAATATAATTTATCTATTTCAAATGTATAATTCAATGGCTATTAGTATATTCAGAGTCATTACAATCTATTTCAAGTGTATAATTCAAATGCTGTTGGTATATTCAGAGTCATTACAATCCATTGTAGAGTATTTTGACCACTCCAAAGAGAAACCCGTGTTTGTTGGCAGTAATTCCACAGTTCCTCCCACTTTCCCATCCCTAAACAACCATTAAAATACATTCTGTTTCTATAGAGTTTTTTGTTCTAGATGTTTTATATACATAGAATACTAAAATATGTGGTGTTTTGTGACTGGTGTCTTTCACTTAGCATATGTTTTCAAGGTCCATACATGTTTGGCATGTGTAAGTATATTATTCATTTTTATTGCTGAATAATATTCCATTTTATTAATATACCTTTGTTGTTACCAAGTCATTGGTTTATGATTATTTGGGGTATTTCCTATTTTTGGTTATTATGTATTGTGCTGCTATATTAATTCATATAAACGTCTATGTGTAGACAAACATTTTCATTTCTAAGAGTGGTATTCCTGGGTGGCAAGGTCACTCTATGTTTAGCTTTGTGAGAAACTTCCAAACTGTTTTCTCAAGTAGGTAACTATTCTGCTTCACAGCACTCAAGTCCATCTGTTCCTGCCATTAAGTTTATGCCATTCTTTAAGCCTGTTTAAGATAGTGTCTATTCACAATATTTTAATTATAGATTTATTTCAGCATCAAATAAAATTACTAAATTTTGATTATGAATTATCTTGAGATAGTTGAGTCTTAGTAAATGAGTAATAGTGTCATCTGAATATTTGATTTAATTGATTCAATCTTAGCTCAGTAGCAGTGAGCTAAGATTAGACTTTCTATACTTGGGGATATAACGTTAATCTCAAAATGAATGTTTTAACAGAGTTCTTATATTGTCTATTGGCTATTTCTTCTGTACAGTTTACTCAATGTAAATAAATAATATCATTATTCATCTACTTTTTTCAGAAAAAATACTTACAGTAATTTTGTGCATGTGGTAACTTGGGTCAGTATCCCTTGCGGATATACAACTCCTTTCTTCTACAGTTCCTCCCACTTTCCCATTGCTAAACAACCATTAAAATACATTCTGTCTCTGTAGAGTTTCTTGTTCTGGATGTTTCATATAAACAGAATACTAAAATACTTGGTGTTTCATGACTGGTAGTGGGTTGCCAGTGCAAGGACCCCAAAATATCTAGGAAGCAACTATAGCTTTAGGTTTAATGCATTCCTTAACCACCCAGATAACTATATATTTTTGTCCTCCACAGTTTTAGGAATAGTTGATCACTAGAGATGAGAATGAGAGGAGTTTCCTACTTCTATAACTGTGGTTCTCCATGTTTTATGGCTAACCAGGAACACAGTGCCATATAATGTCCATAGGTTCAAATTATATATCAGATTTTGAAGAATAGCACCTCAACCTGTCATTCTCAAGTTGTCATATTAACTGTATTTTTAAATGGACTATTGAGAAATTCAATCAATAAATGATATAGTGTATTACAGGACTAAAGAATCTATAATAATGCACCCATATTGAATCTCTTTTATCAGAGTCCCAGAAGATGCTATGCAGGACTCCATGAAGGTATTCAAGTAATTTTACCCCACAAACAGTGGATTAGGCAAGGCGATGAGGGCAAAGAAAGCTAACTCATATCCCTAATTTGTAACAAATACCTGTAAGGTTGGAATCCTGCATCTTATAGGAAATAAGAATTATAATGTCATTAAGTTACCACTAAGGAGCTAGTTGGTTCCCTCAAGGGTTGATACCATATCAGCATTATTTTTTGTTGCTGCTATATTGGACATTCAGTAGCAGCAGTAGTTAGGTAACCCTGGGTGAGAAGGAGTGCATGCTTTAAGGCCTACCAATTGCCTCCATCACTGCCACCATGCCTGTTTAAACACTGGAATGGTTGAAGCCGGAGGCTAACTCACATCTACAGAGAAGTGTATCCTGTTGAACTTGGCTTCTTATGGGCAAGAGCGTCTGTACAGTCTCTGCTATTCTGCAATTCTATCACCTCCATTGAAACTAGGAATACCAATTCCATGGAAGCATCTTCTACTATCAATATTGACTCACAGAATTCAGCCACTGCTGGGCTTCTACATGATTCAACAATACCAAGTGCCCCTTCTTACTAGCATATGCCTCATAGCATGAGTTCTTCCCCACTCCATTTCTATTCCATCCCAATATATCACGGCCAAGAGTATGTGTACGATATATTTAAAAATACTATCATGTATCTGCAAAGTTTTCTATGTTTATATATATTTTTGCAGTTTCCAAAGACATTCAACTAAAAATAGATTTTTTATTTTTAAAATTATATTTTATCATATGGCTTTAAGTATTTGATTTCTTGTCCCAATACTTTGTAGCTTTATTTTATAATTATTTACATGACTTTAGTATTACATTTTGTGCATTAAAATAGTTTTTTCATAAGTTTATTATATATATTACTTTATATAATGTATTTTAGATACTTGTTTTGTGCAGAATCTTATATTTAGACTATACATAGATTCCAAATATACTAAATAATTTCATTGTCTAAATGTATTTTGTTACACTTCAAATCTTGAAATTCAATTTCAATTCGACCATGCTATATATTATGTGAGCTTTGAACTGGTATGATTTATTCTTGGAGAAATCTGTATTTATATTGCTAGATACCCAATGGTTATAATTAATTATATTGCTTCAGAAGTCACAACTCCATAACTGGATATCTATTCTATGTAAAATATATATAACCACTGAGTATGAATCATTATTCACTCCTCTTCATCTCAAACACTGAAGTACTAAAAATTCTCCTTGAAATGTTGAAATGTCTCCTAAATAAGGTCTTTATTTATACTCATTGATTTAATCAAAATGTCCCAATTATCTCTTGACTAAAGTATTACCACAGATTCCTAATTGGTTTCCTTGTTTGAGTCTTTCTACCTTAACCAATGCACAATGCAAAATCCTAAAAAATCTCCATAAGAAGCCCATTTTAAAATACCTTGGTTGCCTTCATGTTAAGCCTATATTTATATTGAATTTTTCAGTTTCACCCCAGCATAACTCCCCTCAGACCTCTTAAAATATTCCTTCCAAGCATCTAGCAGTAAAAGCACATTAAACATTTCCCATCTCCTGGATATATTATGACTTTAATAGGTTAACTTCCACATTTTGTGGCTTTTTGGTTATTTCATTGTCTTCTTTATTTGACCCATTTTTACATACCTTTTGTGAGCTGGCTCAAAGTTTACTTTCTTAGAGACATCATTCTGGACACTCCCAAATAAGGACAGGAATCATATCATATTCACCTTGGAATCTTTTGTACCTAATAGATTGCTGAATAAATTAAACATAAAGAGTGATCAGGTTTTACTGTAACAGTTTTTGTCAGATAGTAATCATGCCTACTGTGATCCTTTATGTTTTATATATATTGCCTTTGGATTTTTTTTTCAGCATTAAAACTATTATTTAGGGAAGTGTCAATGGTTTGAATGGTTTACCATTCATACCACGACATCTTGAATTTCTCCTGTGATGACACATTTTAAACATTATTGATTTTACAAATATTATTGTGTGTTTGCCCTCTAAACTATAAACTCTGTGAGAGCAGGTACCAATTCTGTTTAGTTTATTAATCTTTCTTTAGGACTTTGCACAGTGCCTGACAATTAAATTCCTTTATTAATTATTGAGTTTATAGACATTGAACTCAAGTCATAAGTATGGATTTCATTTCCATCTCAATCATTTCCTAGTTCCTACGATATCACTTTCAGATTCTCTGGAATTTCATTACTTCATGTAAATGAGACAAAAAATACCCACTTTTATTATAAGGTCTAGAAAGATCAGGGAAGAAAATATTTATTTTAAAACTTCAAAAACTGAAAAGATGAACAATCACAGCCCAAATTAAGCTTTTTGAATCTTTAAATTTCCAGAATATTAGTCTTACAAGACTATCTTAATAAATATATCACACATAAGGAGAGAAAGCATAATTCCTGAGAATAAGCTGCCTCAAAAATGGATTCCATATAAGGCCTATGAGCATGTACCCAGTTCCTTCTCCCAGTCTCACCTATGCTCTCATTGATAGATAGATTTGGGTAAGAAGAAGGCTAGAAGGTTTTGTTTTGTTTTTTTTCTGTGTTTTCTTTTTTGGGAATAAAGAAAAAATTCTTACATAGGGAAACATGGAAAATGAAGAATAAGAACTTCTTCCATAATACTGCCAAGCTCTTTGCTCTCTTTATTGGACATCCTGCTTTTACTTTCAGAAGTCCTCATGCCCCATGTAAAAATTGATATTTTATTACATTTTTATTAGGTGTTTTCTAGGACCAATTGTTGGACACTTTAGATTTGTGACACAAAGGCTCTGATAGTGTAAAATATATTATATAGAAAAAATGTTATTCAAAGTAAACACAAATTTATACTGGTTCTTCAATTTGAACATTTATTTATTTATTTATTTATTTATTTATTTATTTATTTAATTTTTTTTTTTGAGACAGAGTCTTGCTCTTTTGCCCAGGGGCTGGAGTGCCATGGCTCAATCTTGGCTCACTGCAACCTCTGCCTCCCAGATTCAAGCAATTATTGTGTCTCAGCCTCCCGAGTAGCTGGGACTACAGGTGCCTGCCACCATGCCTTACTAATGTTTTTGTATTTTAGGAGAGATGGGATTTCACCACGTTGCCCAATGTGGTCTCCAACTCCTGAACTCAGGCAATCTGCCCGCCTTGGCCTCTTAAAGTGCTGAGATTACAGGCATGAGTCACTGCACTTGGCCTAATTTGAAAATTTAATCTTATTCTAACATTCAATTCAAATAATTCTCAGACACATGGTCCCATATAGTTCTCCAGATCCTATGTGAAGATCTTTTGAGAATATCAAACTACCTTAATCCTAAAATAATGGTTTAGAAAATGATCTAAAGTTAAAAATCATAATGCCCCCTTCATGACCAAACATCGAGGCAGAAATTAAAATAAAAAAAGTGACTCATTTATTCTTGCCAACATTTAGAATATTAAAGTCTAACATTAGTAAAATCTAACAGATGGGAAGAGCACAGTTTGTTTCTAACTAACTTCTTATTCATTTGGAATCCTACATAGTACAAGTGCAGATATAACATTGAAACATGGGCTGCCATTCACAGAAATGGGTGAAGTTTCTCTACCATGTGTAAATAAATTAATCCATTCCAGATCATTTCATATGTTTTATTTGTTCATAAAGCAATTTCCATTCTTCTTTAAGTCATGTGTCTCTGATGCAGGCCAATGTTCAGTTGAACATGGGACATAAGTACACAGACACTACTGTCTCCTATGAGAAAGAACTATCCACCAGCAGCGATTTTAGCCCAAATTCCTCCAAATTCCCTAATTCAATTATTGTTTCTGTCCCTGTTTCAGTTATGTCTAAAGGCATCTTCCAGTAAGTTCTTACACATTTATACCACTTGGAGATCACTATTAGCTCAATTCCTGAGCCAAAGCTGCAGTTGATACACCTGAAGTTTATGCTTACATGCATCCAGTGAGGACCGAGACCTCAGCCATGTGTTCATGAGATTTTTGAGTAATCTTTATTACTTCAATAATAGACAACTATGCCTATTATTTTCTACTATATTCTTTTTGTAGTAGTGAACCATGACCCTGGTGATCTATTTCTGATTTCAGTGCTCGACTCTTTCCAAGATGATTCAAATACAATTATTTAAGGGTTAAGTCATATTCTTGACTTTTCTGGATTTGAAATATTTGCTGGATTTGAAGGTCTTTTTTCTTTAGCTTTATCTCTGATTTTGGACTTAGACTTTGTTTCCAAAAGTATTCCACTAGATTTTATATTACAAAGTCTTGTGTAGTAATAAGAATGAAAGTAATACATTTTGGTTTTCTCTAAAAGTTAAGTCCATTGAAATAAGTCGTGTTGACTTTCACCTTGAGCTGGATATTAGCTAGGAAAGATTTCCTTATGATATCAATATTGTGAACAATCAATCAGAGTTAAGCAGATTGTATTGAAATCATACTTGTATAGCAAACAAAAGCCAATTTTATCTCTGGATTTTCATATTTTTGTTTCAGTTGCTACCTTATAAAACTGCGCAATTTAAGAAACTATAAAGTTAAGCTGTTTACCATAATTTATTAATCATATTTCTCTGTGCTAAAATGATTAATGCAAAGCTGTTTCATCAAAATCATTGGTTTGGCCTCTATATAGGCTATATATCATAATCATAGCTAGCTGCTTTGAAAATATTTATTACTGAATGTAAGGGATCTTTGGAAAATGAATGTAAAAGGATCAGTGCAATTACATCACTGTTACAGGAAAACAATAATTGAAAATATATTTCACACTGCCTGAGTCTTCATTCCATTACGTTGGTTTATAAAAACAAATTAAAACAAAGTCTTGTATTAATGTTACCCATTTGTGATTCTGTATAAATGATACAAAAATTCCCAAGAAAAAAAATGAGGAAATAAGTTTTCCAGGTAAACCTAAGTAATCCTGTATAAGAGCTATTTGGTTGACTATATATTTCCCGTTACACATATTTTCAATAATTATGATCCTAATGATATTAATTCCTATAGCTATAGTTAAAAACTTCAGCCAGGTGCAGTGGCATGCACCTGTAGCCCAAGGTACATGGGAGGCTGAGGCAGGAGGATTAAATGGGCTTGGAGGTTGTGAACTGTAGTGTGCTGTGCCAATCAGATGCTTTTTCTAGGTTTGGCATCAATATGGTGACCTTCTGGAGGCAAGGGACCACCAGATTTTTTAAGTAATGGTGAACCAACACAGGTTGAAAATAAAGCAGGTCAACACACCCATACTGTATCACTGCATCCCAGCCTGGGCAACATAGTAAGACCCTACCTCTTAAAAAATTAAACATAAAAGTTAACAACTTCAAAAATATTCCAGGAAAGATGATCTTGAGATTCCAAATGTAATCAACCACTTGCAAATCCAAACAAACAGCAATGATAGACATACATGTTTAAATGCACTTCAAAGACATAGTTGTGTGTAAAAACAAGCTATACATCTCAAAAACATGGAATGCAACATACAAAGAACAGTGTCTGATACTTGAAGCTCTATGCCTACTGGGGTCTTGGAAATGGGCACAGGAAAGATGGTCTGGAATCTTTTTTACCCTTCTGAGTAACAGAAATGCAAAATAGGCCATACATGTCAGGAAATCAGAGACAAGCTAAAGGTAGAACTGGTGACTGACTTCTATTCTTCCAGCTCTCCAGAGAAAAGATTCTGAAAAGAGCTGAAACTGTTGCCCAGGTCTGTAGTTTGAACTTCTACCTGAAGAAGAGGAAGAAAGCAGAGACAGCTGCACAACTAGACCCTAAGTGAAGCTGGTAAAAGATCAATCAAATCTCAATTCCCACATGACTGGGGCAGAGAATCATAATGATAAAAACTGTTTCTAACATCAGTCTTCCAGCTTGATATGTAGAAAATAAAAAGCTGCTGATTGAGGAAGGGATAACTATCTCTCAAAATGAGACAAAAATTAAAGTTTTAAAGTACAAAAGGAAAAATACATGTGATATATGTGATAAAAGTCAGTCCCAAATTGGTCAGGAAAATTTATTATTGAAGCAGTATGAATAGTAGAGCAACTGTAAAGAATTTACAAATGAATATTTCTTTCATAGAATGCTCATGGAAATGTAAAATGGTACAATTACCTTAAAGTGGAATGTTTCGTGCTATTGCCATGACTATTTTGTTTTTGGTTTTATTGTTTTGAGATGGAGTCTCACTCCCTCACCCAACTTGGAATTCAGTGGCATGCTTGGCTCATCACAACCTCTGCCTCCTGGGTTCAAGGGATTCTCCTGCCTCAGCCTCCAGAGTAGCTGAGATTACAGGTGTGTGCCACCATGCCCAGTTAACTTTTTGTATTTTTAGAAGAGATGGTGCTACACCTTGTTGGTCAGGCTGGTCTCAAACTACTCACGACTCTTTTTCTGTAGAGTGTTAATTTATCTTTTTAAAGAAGGTCAAATAGATAAATTTGTATATTCAGTATCATTTAAAAGCTAGATGAATTCATATAACTAAAATTTCTCATTTGAATTATTTATTAAAATTTAAAATTTGAATTATTCATTTACTAACATTATATAATATATTCTATGTTCTACCACTGGGAAGTAGAATAATTTTCCCTATGATGTCTCAAATTTGTTGTGAAGATATTATATTTATTTATTAATAAAGATAACTAGGCAATTCATTTTACTGAATATTGGGAAATGAAAGTATGAATGTCTACATTCATTATACATATATATTTATGATGCCATCAAAATATTCTTTAAACTTATAAACCTGAGTTTTAGAAAACTATATTTTAAATTAATTTTTTAAAATTCATTTTTACTGGAATGGGAGTATTGTATAATAAAAGAACAGCCAAAATAATAAATAAGGTGCAAATATTTGGTAAAAATGAGAAAGATAATTTTGATAACGGTAAATACAATATTATTCACTGACTACATTGAAATAGGTGAAATTACCATTTACAGACGGAGGTTATTTTAGCGTTATTAATATTATTGGAAATTTTAGTTTGAACTGGTTCAGTAAAGAAAACCTACAACCAAATATAAATGTATAGAGAATTTATTATTAAACATTTTTTTCTCTAACCTCATAATCATGGGAAAAATGAATTAGGAGAGAAAATACTATTCTCAATGACATGCTGGATAAAAGAGGATTTTTAATACTGTGTTCTAGGGAAGAGTTTAGCATAACAAGTCTTCTTCCATTTACCTACTGTAGGGACATACCTAGACTGTGTTACATTATTCCTGGGATCCCTTTCCTAGTATAAAGTCCCCTCTTACCCACAGTCCTCTCTTTCTGAGGTTTCAGTTTCTGGGATGAACTGTGGTCCAAAAATTAAGTGAAAAATTCCAGAAACAGACAATGCCTAGTTTTTAAATTGTGCATTGTTCTGTGTAGCATGGTGAAATCATGGGCCATTCTGCTCCATCTCGCCTGGAATGTTAATCATCCCTTTGTTCAGAGTATCCATGCTGTATACCCTACCCATCCATTAGTCACGTAGTAGATGTCTTGGTTATCAGAGCTACTGTTGGGTTATCACAGTGATTGTGTTTAATTAACCCTTATTTTACTTAACAATGGCCTCAGGGTTCAAAAGTAGCCATGTTCGTATATTGTTATATTTATACTATTTTATTACTAGCTATGGTTAATCTCTTCCTTTATCTAATTTATATAATATATTTTATCACAGGTATGTATTTAAAGGAAAAAAACATAATACATATAGAATTTGGTACCATCCAAGGTCGCAGGCATCATCCATTGTTTCAGGCATTTACTGAGGTTCTTGGAACATAGTCCCTGTGGATAAGATGGGGGTGGGGGTGGTTACTGGGTTCACTCACTGTAAATCCAAACCATCTTTCCCATGTAAACCATTACATGAATCTTCCAACTTTCTTTTCTTGTGAACTTCCTTTTAAATTCCTGAAAACTTCACTTCCTGGCCATCAGCTACATCTCTTGACTCACTCCATTGTTTATAATTTTTATTTCTAGTTCTAATATTTTACCAGTATACTTTATATTTCCAGTTGCCTTCATATGCATTTTGTTTCGAGAAGCGGACAAGCTCTGATAATTCATATTTATGTAACTGAAAGTAGACTTCAGTTTCTGTTAGTATGGCAGAGTAGTTAATCCCCAAGTAGTGTTACTGAAAAGGTATGGGTAAATGTTTGGTACAATATAACAATTATAATTCAAAATGCATAGCTGATTGGCAAAAATGGTAGAAAAATGGGCCAAATGTCAAGAGAAAGCTGAAAAACAGCTTTAATCATTAGGTGTGGATACTCTATTTTGGTTTTCATGTGGAGACAGGAAAGGCTGCTTTGGGTTTACATAAGATTGTGAGTTAGAATGAAACCAATGCATAAAGCTAGGACTTTTGAGAAGCTGTATTTTCCACGAAAGGGTGCACTAGAAAAATTTTCTTTGTCATCTAGGATACATTCTCAGTGGAAAGCCAAAAAATTCCCTAACAATTAGTACAATTGTTTGTTCTTGAAGTGGTGTTGGGATACTAACATTATGTAAAGTCTAATAACATTTAAGCTGATAACTTAATATGAAGAGTGGCCCTGGGATGGCAATACCTCCAAGGTGATTAGTAGAAGCACATCCGATATGACTTTGCAAACACATACCTTCAGCTAAGGTGTCAGAGGATTTCCACTAAATATGAGCCTACTATCAACAATTGTAAAATAAAAGCAGATACAATGTTCTATGAGCAATAGAAAACAACACCAAAGAGAAGTCATCATCAAGGAATTAAAAACACAAGAATGGAGAAGACACAATAAATAGGATCAGACCAGTTTAGAGAAGACCCAAATAGAACACCTAGAAATGAAGAAATTAAATAAATAAAATAAAAACTGAATAACTGGGTTAAACAAAAAACTAGACACATTCAGAGAATGAGTTAGAAAATTGGGATATAAATCAGAAAAAGGCATCACTCAGAAGCAACAGAGAAGAAAACATTTAAAAACATGTAGAGCATAATAAGAAATTTCAATGTGTATCAATGAGACTTCCAGAAGAGATAATAGTGATGATATGGCAGATGATATAATTGATAAGACATTAACAATGAATATTACACAATTGATTATTTTGAATTAGTTATCTGAGAATCCTCAGATTTAGGCAGCATAAGCCATCCCAAGCAAGAGTAAAATTTTACTAATAATTTATCTGAACATAAAATTCTAGTATGACAGTTATTTTCTTTATCACTTGAAATGTTTGTTTATTGTCTTTTAAATTCTATTGCCATTAGTATATCTTGCCTATTGTTAATTGTCTTTTTGATTTTCAGCTATTAAGATCTCTTTATTTATATTGTTCATATTTTGTTAACATGCATCTATGTATGATTGTTTTCCTATAAATTGATTGATATTTCTTTTTATTTCAACAATTTATCGTACTTATTTAACTGAATTCTCATTTTATTCACTGTTGATAAATGTATTGCCATTCGAAATACCATCACTTTACTGGTGATACAATATTTCTCTTTGACTGTTTTTAAGATCACCTTTTGGTTTTCTGTAGTTTCACTTTGATTTTAAAAACAGCTTTAAGTTTTTAATTTTAATTTGATTATAATTCAAATTAATAATTGTATTATTTTTAAACATGTACTCCAGTGTAAATTCACATACCCAGAACTTTTACTGAGATGTTGGATTTTTATTTTTCATTTTTCATGAATACTGAAAACATCCTATAGTGGGTTAAATAATGCCCCTCTCAATTCATGTCTACCTGGAAGTTCAGCAGTACATCTACCATTTGATCCAGCAATCCCACTGTGGGCCCAAAAGAAAAGAAGTCATTATACAAAAAAGACACTTGCACACATGTTTATAGTACCACAACTCACAATTGCAAAGATGTGGAAGCAACTTAAGTGGTCATTGACTAATGATTATATAAATAAAATGTGGTATACTTTCTTTACATAATGGAATACTACTCAGCCATTAAAAGGAATGAAATAATGTCTTTTGCAGTCACTTGGATGAAGCTGGAGACCATTATTCTAAGTGAAATAGTAAGGGAATAGAAAACCAAAAACGGTATGTTCTCACTTATCACTGGGAGCTAAACTATGAGTACACAAACAGAATGACATAATGGACTTTAGAAACTCATAAGGGGAAAGATGAAAGAGAGGCTAGGGATAAACAACTACATATAGGTATAAAGTACACTACTTGGGTGACAGGTGAACTAAAATCTCAGAATTCACCACTATGTAATTCATCCATGTAACAACAACAACAACAACAACAACAAAAACTTGTACCCCAAAAGATATTGAAATAAAAATTAATGTAAAAAGAATGTGAGAATCATTGAAAATAGGGTCTTTACAGATGCAATTAGTTAAGCACTAATGATGAAACATCCTGGATATAGTACGGGCCCTAAATGACTGGTGTCTCTATAAAGAGGGGAGAACACAGAGAGACACAAGGAAAAGGGGCCATATGAACACAGGGGCAGAGATGGAGTTTTGCTGCCACAAGCCAAGGAATGCCAGGAGTAACCAACTGGCACCTAGAAGAGGTAGAGGCTATCTCCTAGAGCCTTTGGAGGGAGCATGGCCCCTCTGATACCTTGATTTCAGACCTCTAGCCTCCAGAAATGTGAAAGAATAAATTTCTTTTGTTTTGGTCCATCAACTATGTGGTAATTGCATGGCAATCAATACACATTCCAAATACTATGAAAAAAAAA
>CAUYLG010072265.1:0-20604 GCA_963573385.1 Cacajao melanocephalus | reverse complement strand
CCCCTTATTCCTTCCTGTCTCCATTTTTAAGCACAATTATTGGCATAAAGGAGGTTTTTAGTACCCATTTTTAGACTGCATTCTAGCCTGGGCAATAGAACAAGAATCCCGTTCTCTCTCCCTCTTTCTCTTCCTCTTTCTTTCTCTCTTACATTCTTTTTCTTTCTTTCTTCTTTCTTTCTTTTCTCTCTTTTTCTTAAAAAAAAAATAATAATAAAATTAATTAATTAATTTAGATAAGATTACTATTTTATTTAAATAATGGAATACCCTGGCTCATGTGTACAATTCCAGTGCTCTAATGGAGACACTTGAGATACGCTGGTCTATCCTTCCAAAAGTTACATATCCTGTAATAGATAATTTTAAATACAAAAATATATTTTACTCCTATGCACTTTAAATGAATATCCTTGAGCTCTGTGACTATCCTTCTCTGTAAGCCATACCTTAGAGTGGGAACTGCAGTAATTGAATTGTGAAACCTAAATGCAATGGGAGTAATTGGACCTGGGATGGCAGAAGCAAAGTGATAACACTTGACTTTCAAAGGCAAGGTGTGTGGGGTTACATTAATGGACAACTGAGTCAACGCAACAATCATAATAGCCTGACTCACACAGACCTATGGCATTAATCATGGTATTAATAGAAGTCAAATAGATAAGAACACTCCTAAATTCATACTTGACCTGTATAAGCAGGCTAGTTCTAGGTTAAGTGAACAGAAGTCTTACCTCAATTGTGAAAACAAAGAAACATGGCCCTTAAGTCAATTTCAAGATTTGAACCAGTATACAGACCCAGAACCCCTAGAACGAAGGCAAGACCAGGGCCCCTTGGTAAAGAATGCTGGTATACTACTGAAAACCTATACTGTTAATCTTTCTCCAGCATTCTCCAAAGGGACCTAAGGTCTTTTACCAGGGTAACTGTGCACTGGAGAAAAAATTTATTAGACTTTCTAAGGATTTCCGGACATTAGATCTGAACTTACTCTAATTCCAGGAGACCCAAAATGTAACAGTGGCCCATCAGACAGAGTAGGAGCTTATGGAGGTCAGGTGATTAATGAAGTTCTAGCTCAGGTTCATCTCATGGCAGGCCCATGGGTCCCCAAAACCATCCTATGATTATTTCTTCAGTTCCAGATTGTGTAATTGATATAGATATACTCACCAGCTGGTAGAATCCCATTATTTCCCTGGCCTGTAGAATGAGGCCTAAATAGAAGCCATTAGAAATGTCTCTATCTAGGACAATCATAAACCAAAAGCAATATTGCATATCTAGAGAGATTATAAAGATTAGTGCCATCATCAAGGGCTTAAAAGCTGCAGGGGTGGTGATTCCCATCACATCCCAATTCAGCTGGCCTGAATCTTGGAGAATGACAGTGGATTCACACTTGTGTTCAGCAAGATGGTGTAATAGGATATTTCAGTGATTGTCCTTTTGAAGAAACAAGGTAAGTCTAGATGAGGGGTTACAGCACTTGGAAGTGCTTGGTTTCATTCACCCTTTCACTTTCAGGTATAGCAAACAAACGTAGATTTGGTCTTTTCATATAATCCCATATTTCTTGGAGGCTGTGTTCATTTCTTTTCACTCTTTTTTCTCTAATCTTGTCTTCTAACTTTATTTCATTGAGTTGATCTTCAATCTCTGATATCCTTTCTTCTGCGTGATCGATTCAGCTATTGAAACTTGTGTATGTTTCACGAAGTTCTTGTGTTGTGTTTTTCGGCTCCATCAGGTCATTTATGTTCTTCTTTACAGTAGTTATTCTAGTTAGCATTTTATCTAACCTATTTTCAAGGTTCTTAGCTTCCTTGCATTGGGTTAGAACATGCTCTTTTAGCTTGGAGAAGTTTATTACCCACCTTCTGAAGCCTGCTTCTGTCAATTCGCCAAACTCATTCTCCACTCAGTTTTGTTCCCTTGCTGGTGAGGAGTTGTGATCCCTTGAAGAAGAAGAGGCATTCTGGTTTTTGGAATTTTCAGCCTTTTGGGGCTGGTTTATTCCCATCTTTATGGATTTATCTACCTTTGGTCTTCGAAGTTGGTGACCTTTGGATGGGGTCTCTGAGTGGACGTCCTTTTTGTTGATGTTGAAACTATTTCTTCCTGTTTGTTAGTTTTCCTTCTAACAGTCAGTCCCCTATGCTGCAGGTCTGCTGGAGTTTGCTGGAGGTCCACTCCAGACCCTGCTTACTTGGGAATCACCAGCAGGGGCTACAGAGCAGCAAAGATTGTTGCCTGTTTCTTCCTCTCATAGCTTCATCCCAGAACGGTACCTACCAGATTCCAGCCAGAGCTCTCCTGTAAGAGGTTTCTGTTGGCCCATGCTGGGAGGTGTCTCCCAGTCAGGATACATGGGGGTCAGAGAGCCACTAGAGGAGGCAGTCTGTCCCTTATCAGAGCTCAAATGCTGTTCTGGGAGATCTGCTGCTCCCTTTAGAGCTGCCAGGCAGGGACGCTTAAGTCTGCTGAAGCTGTACCCACAACCGCACCTTTTCCTAGATGCTCTGTCTCAGGAAGGTGGGGGTTTTATTTTAAGTCCTTGATGGGCTGCTGTCTTTTCTGAGATGTCCTGCCCAGTGAGGAGGGAGTCTAGTGACAGTCTGCCTGCAGAGGCCTTGCTGAGCTGCGGGGGACCTTCCCAGTTTGAAATTCCCAGCAACTTGTTTACACAGGTGAGGCTAAAACAGCCCACTTGAGCCTCAGCAATGGCAGACGCCTCTCCCCACACCAAGCTCAAATGTCCCAGGTCGAGCTGAGACTGCTGTGCTGGCTGTGAGCATTTCAAGCCAGTGGATCTTAGCTTGCTGGTCTTCATGGGGGTGGGACCAGCTGAGCCAGATCACTTGGCTCCCTGGCTTTAGCTCCTTTTTTCAGGGGAGTGAATGGTTCTATCTTGCTGGGGTTCCAGGTGCCACTGCTGTATGAAAAAGAAAAAATTGCTGCAGCTAGCTCAGTGTCATCCCAAATGACCACCCAGTTTTGTTCTGGAAGCCCAGGGCCCTAGTGTTGTAGGCATCAGAGGGAATCTCCTGGTCTGCAGGTTGTGAAGATCATGGGAAAAGCACAGTACCTGGGCTGGAGTGCCAGGAACAGTCCCTAACAGCTTCCCTTGGCTAGGAGAGGGAGTTCCCCAGCCCCTTGTGCTTCCTGGGTGAGGTGATGCCCCACCTTGCTTCAGCTCGCCCACCTTGGGCTGTACCCACTGTCTAACCAGTCCCAATGAGATGAACCTGATACCTCAGTTGGAAATGCAGACATCATCCACCTTCTGTGTCACTCTCGCTGGGAGCTGCGCACCAGAGCTGTTCCTATTTTGCCATCTTGCCAGCCTGCTTTGCCCATTTTTTAATGGGGTTGTTTGTCCCATTCTTGTAAATTTTTTAAGTTCCTTGTATATGCTAGATGTTAGACCTTTTGAGATAAATAGATTGCAAAATCTTTATCCTGCTCTGTATGTTGTCTGCTCACTCTGATGATAGCTTCTTTTGCTGTGCAGTTCTTTAGTTTAATTAGATTCCATTTGTCAATTTTTACTTTTGTTGCAATTACTTTTTATGTCTTTGTCATGAAATCTTTTCTCTTGCCTATATCCTGAATGGTATTAGCCCAGATTTTCTTCTAGGGTTTTTATAGTTTTGGCTTTTGCATTTAAGTTTTTAATCTATATTGAGTTGATTTTTGTATATGGTGTAAGGAGAGTCTCTTGTTTCTATTTTCTGCATATGGCTAGCCAGTTCTCCCAGAACAATTTATTGAATAGGAAATCCTTTCCCCATTGCTTGTCAGGTCTGTCAAAGATCGGATGGTTGTGCATGTGTTGTCTTATTTCTGGGTTCTCTATTCTGTTTCATTGATCTATGTTTCTGTTCTTGTACCAGTACCATGCTGTTTTGGTTACTGTAGCCTTGTAGTATAGTTTAAAGTCAGGTAGTATGAGGCCTCCAGCTTTTTTTTTTCTTTTATGATTGTCTTGGCTATTTGGGCTCTTTTGGTTCCATATTAATTTTAAAATAGTTTTTTCTAATTCTGTGAAGAATGTCAATGGTGGCTCAATGGGAATAGCATTGAACCTATAAAATGCTTTAGGCAGTATGGCCATTTTCATAATACTGATTCTTCCTATTCATGAGCACAGAATGTTTTCCCGTTTGTTTCTGTCATCTCTGATTTCTTTGAGCAGTGGTTTGTAGCTCTTCTTGAAGAGATCCTTTGCTTCCTTTGTTAGCTCTATTCATAGGTATTTTATTCTTCTTGTGGCACTTGTGAATAGGAATTCATTCACAATTTGGCTCTCTGCTTGTCTGTTGTTGGTGTATATGAATGCTAGTGATTTTTGCACATTGGTTTTATATCCTGAGAGTTTGCTGAAGTTGCTTCTCAGCTTAAGAAGCTTTTGAGCTGTGACTATGGGTTTTTTTAGATATATTGTTATGTCATCTGCAAACAAAAACAATTTGACATCCTCTATCATCCTCTATTCCTATTTGAATACTCTTTTTTTTTCTGTTGCCTGATTATCCTGGCCAGAACTTCCAATAGTATATTGAATAGGAGTAGTGAAAGAGGGCATTCTTGTCTTGTGATGGTTTTCAAGGAGAATCCTTCCAGTTTTTGCCCATTCAATATGATATTGACTGTGGTTTTGTCATATATAGCTCTTATTATTTTGATGTATGTTCTTTCAATACCTAATTTATTGAGAGTTTTTAACATGAAGAGATGTTGAATTTTATCAAAAGCCTTTTCTGCATCTATTGAGCTAATCATGTGATTTTTGTCTTTAGCTGTGTTTATGTAATGGATCACATTTATTGATTTGTGTATGTTGAACAAAACTTACATCCTGTGGATGAAGCCAACTTGATCATGGTGGATAAGTTTTTTGATGTGCTGCTGCATTTGATTTGCCAGTATTTTACTGAGGATTTTTGCACTGATGTTCATCAAAGATTTGGCCTTAAGTTTCCTTTTATTGTTGTATCTCTGCCAGGTTTGGTGTCAGGATGATGTTGGTCTCATATAATAAGTTAGATAGAAGTCCCTTCTTTTTAATTTTTTAGGATAGTTTCAGTACAAATGATACCAGCTCTTCTTTGTACCTCCGGTAGAATCCAGCTGTGAATATGTCTGATCCTGGGCTTTTTTTGCTTGGTAGGATATTTATTACTGCCTCAATTTCAGAACTCATTATTGGTCTGTTCTGGGATTCAATTCCTTCCTGGTTCAGTCTTGAGAGGCTGTATGTGTTCAGGAATTTATTCATTTCTTCTAGATTTTCTAGTTTACATACCTAAAGGTGTTTATAGTATTCTCTGATGGTTGTTTGCATTTCTGTGGTGTCAGTGGTGCTATCTCCTTTATCATTTCTGTTTATTTGATTATTTTCTCTTTTCTTGTTTATTATTCTAGTTAGAAGTCTTTCTGTATTATTAATTATTTCAAAAGAAAACACAGTTTTTGGATTTGCTGATTTTTGGAAGGGTTTTCTGTGTCACTATCTCTTTCAACTCAGCTCTCATCTTGGTTATTTTTTGTCTTCTGCTAGCTTTGGGGTTTATTTTCTCTTGGTTCTCTGGTTCTTTTAATTGAGATGTTAGGTTGTTAAAGAGATTTTTCTAGCTTTTTGATATGGGCATTTTGTGCTTTAAATTTCCCGTTTAACACTGCTTTAGATGCATCCCAGAGATTCTGGTATGTTGTATCTTTGTTCTCATTAGTTTCAAAGAACTTCTTGATTTCTGTCTTAACTTCATTTTTTACCCTAGTCATTCAGTAGAAGGTTGCTCAACTTTCACGTAGTTGTTTGGTTTTGAGTTAATTTTTTAATCTTGAGTTTTAATTTGATTGTGCTGTGGTCTGAGAGACTACTATTTCAGTTATTTTACGTTTGCTAAGAATTCTTTTACTTCCAATATGTGATCAATTTTAGAGGAAGTGCCATGAGGCAATGAGAATAATATATATTCTGTTGCTTTTGGGTGGAGAGTTCTGTAGATATCTATCAGGTCTACTTGATTCAGAGCTAAGTTCAGGTCCTAAGTATCTTTCTTAATTTTCTGTCTTGATGATCTGTTTAATTTTGTCACTGGGGTGTTAAAGTCTTCCACTATTATTGTGTGGGAGTCTAAGTCTCTTTGAAGGTCTTTAAGAACTGGCTTTATGAATCTGTGCTCCTTTTTGGGTGCATATATATTTAGGATAGATAGCTCTTCTTGTTGGATTGAACTCTTTACCATTATGTAATACCCTTGTTTGTCTTTTTTGATCTTTGTTGGTTTAAAGTCTTCTTTGTCACAAACTAGGATTGCAACCCCTGCTTTTTTTCTATTTTCCATTTGCATGGTAGATTTTTCTCCACCCCTTTATTTTATTTTTATTTTTTTTTAGAGGGTGTCTTGCTCTGTTGCCCAGGCAGAAGTGTAGTGGCATGATCTTGGCTCACTGCAACCTCTGCCTCCCAGGTTCAAGAGATTCTTCCACTTCAGCCTCCCAAGTAGCTGGGACTACAGGTGCATGCCACCATGCCTGCTAATTTTTGTATTTTTAGTAGAGATGGGATTTCACCATGTTGGTCAGATTGGACTCAAACACCTGACCTTAGGAGATCCACCCACCTTGGCCTCCCAAAGTGCTGGAATTACAGACATGAGTTACCACACCCAGCCCCATCCCTTCATTTTGAGCCTATGTGTATCTTTGCATGTGAGATTTGTCTCTTGAAGACAGCATACTGATTGGTCTTGGCTCTTTATGCAGTTTTTCTTTTCTTTTCTCTTTTTTTTTTTTTTTTTTTTTTTTTGAGATGGAGTCTTGCTCTGTTGCCAGGCTAGAGTGCAGTGGTGCAATCTCGGCTCACTGCAACCTCTACCTCCTGGGTTCAAGCAATTCTTCCACCTCAGCCTCCCGAGTAGCTGGGACCGCAGGCATGTGCCACCATGCCCAGCTATTTTTTGTATTTTTAGTAGAGATGGGGTTTCGTCATGTTGGCCAGGATGGTCTTGATCTCTTGACCTCGTGATCCACTGGCCTTGGCCTCCAGAGTGGTGAGATTACAGGTATGAGCCACGACGCCCAGCCTATGCAGTTTTTCATTCTATGTCTTTCAATTGGGATACTTATTCCAATTCAATTTGAGGCTTGTATTGTTATGTGTAGATTTGATTCTGTCATCATGTTTCTAGCTGGTAATTTTGCAGACTTCTTTATGTGGTTGCTTCATAGTATCATTGATTTTTGTACTTCAGTGTGTTTTTGTAGTGGCTGATAATTTTTTTTTCTTCTATATTTAGTGCTTCCTTCATGAGCTTTTGTAAAGCACATCTGCTGGTAATGAATTCCCTCAGCATTTGTTTGTCTTAAAGGATCTTATGTCTTCTTTGTTTATAAAGCTTAGTTGGGCTGAATTTGAAATTCTAGGTTGAGAATTTTTTTTTAAGAATGTTGAATACTGGCTCACAATCTCTCCTGGCTTGTAAGTTTCCACTGAAAGGTTCACTGATAATCTGATGGGCTTCCCTTTGTAGGTGGGCTGGCCTTTCTCTCTGGTTGCTTTTAACATTTTTTCTTTCATTTCAACCTTGGAGATCTGATGATTATGTGTATTGGGGTTGATCCTTTTGTGATGTATTTTACTGGGGTTCTCTGCATTTCCTAAATTTGAATGTTGGCTTATATTGCTAGGTAGGGAAATTTCTCCTGTGTGATATTTTGATGTATGTTTTCCAACTTGGTTACATTCTCCCTGTCTTTTTCACTTACCTCTATCAGTCTTAAGTTCAGTCTCACCAAACATGGTGGCTTACAGCTGTAATCCCAGCACTTTAGGAGGCCAAGGCAGGTGGATCATCTGGGGTTGGGAGTTTGAGACCAGCCTGACCAAGATGGAGAAACCCCATCTCTGCTAAAAATACAAAATTAGCCAGGCATGGTGGCACCTGCCTGTAATCTCAGCTACTCAGGAAGCTGAGGCAGGAGAATTGCTTAAACCCAGGAGGCAGAGGTTGCAGTGAGCCGAGATCACACCATTGCACTCCAGCCCGAGGAACAAAAGTGAAACTCCCTCTCAAAAAAAAAAAAAAAGTTCAGTCTCTACATAATCCCTTATTTCTTGGAGGTTTTGTTCATTATTTATTCTTTTTTCTCTATTCTTATCTGCCTGTTTTATTTCAGAAAGATAGTCTTCAAGCTCTGAGATTCTTTCCTCTACTTATTCTATTCTGTTACTAATACTTGTGATTGCATTGTGAAGTTCTCGTAGTTTGTTTCTTAGCACTTACAGGTTAGTTATATTCCTCTCTAAACTGGCTATTTTATCTGTCAGCTCCTGTATTGTCTATCATGATTCTTAGCTTCTATCATTGGGTTACAACATGCTCCTTTAGCTCAGGGAAGTTTGTTACTACCCACCTTCTGAAGCCAACTTCTATTATTTCAATCATCTCAGCCTCAGCCCAGTTCTGAACCCTTGCTGGAGAGTTACTGTGGTCATGTGGAGGAGGAGGGGCACTCTGACTTTTTAAGCTTTTGGCATTTTTACATTAATTCTCTTTTATCTCTGTGGGCTTATCTACCTTTGATATTTAAGGTTGCTGACCTTTGAATGGGGTTTTTGGGGGTCTTTCTGTTAATGCTGTTGTTGTTTTCTGTTTGTTTGTTTTTGTTTTGGCAGTCAGGCCACTCTTCCATAGAGCTGCCACAGTTTGCTGGGGGTCCACTCTAGACCCTGGTTGCCTTGGTCTTTTCCCTACCTGGTGGATTCATCAGTGAAGGTTGTGAAACAGCAAAGATGGTAGACTGCTCCTTCCCTTGAAAGCTCCTTTTCAGGAGGGTACCTTCTCTATTGCCAGCCTGAGCATGCCTATAGGAGTGGTTGGAGACCTCTGTTGGGAGATCTCATCCATTCGGGAGGAATAGGATGATGGACTCATTTAAAGAAGCAGTCTGGCTGCTTTTGAGTAGAGCAGGTGTGTTGTGTTGGTGATCACTTCACCGTGCAATTGATATGGGCTCTCCAGGACCAACAGGATAGATTGACTGAGAAGCTGGAACAGCCAAGGTGGCAGCCTGCCCCACCCCCAATGCAGAGAGATCAGAGATCTGTCTGTCAAAAACTGGCCGTGATGGTTGAAGCCCTATTTGAGAGGTTCCACCCAGGAAAGAGGAGTAGATCAGGGTCCCACTCAAAGAAGCAGTTTGGTCATTATCTGGCAAAGCAGCTGTGCTGCAATGAAGGGGTGGGGGCTTTCTTGCCTGGACCATTTGGATTCTCCAAAGCTGGCAGGCTGGAGGGGCTGAGTCAACCAAACTGCAGAGACTATTCACCATGAGACCACCCCTCCCTTTGGGGTCTCTGTCCCAGGGAGAGATCAGAGCTCTGTCCATAGAAAAATGGCTGGGGTTACTGAAGCCCTGGCAGGGATGTCCCATTCAGTGAAGAGGAATGGATCAGGTCCTGCTTAAAGAAGCAGTCTAGCCATGATCTGACAAAGCAACTCTGTTGCATTAGGAGATTACGTTCTCATTCAGACCACTTGGACTCTCCAAAGCCAGTAACTATACAGAGATGGTGAGTCAACTAGACCACAGAGATGGTGGCCATCCCTCCCCAGAGGAGCTCCCTCTCATCTCAGGCAGACTCCACCCAATTGCCATTGACTGGCTGAAATTCCAAGCTAGGGGATCTTATGAGGTCCCTTGGAAGTGGGGTCTGCAGAATGACCCTGCTTGGCTCCCTGGATTCAGCCCCCTTCCTAGGGGTATATACAAACCTCCCACCTTGCCTGAGTTGCAGACACATTTGTGGAAATCTTGGGGCCGGAATATGTAAAGCTCCTGAGTCTCTGTGTGTGCCTGAGCAGCTGCTCTGCTAAGACTCCACACAGCTCTCTGTATTGGAGCCAAGGCCTTGATGGCGGAGGCTCACAAGGGGATCTCCTGATCCACAGGTTGCAAAGATCCATGGGAGAAGCATGGTTTCCTGGCAGGGTTGCACAATCACTTATCACTTCTTTTGGCTGAGGATGAGTCACTCCCAGATGGGCTATCGCCCCACACTTTTCTCCATTCTCCATGGGTTGAGTTGTTTGCCTAATCAGTTCCAATGCAAGAATCAGGATATTTCAGTTGAAGGTGCTGTATTCACTCACCCCTGTTTTTCCTCTCCACAAGTACCATGGACTGCAGCTGCTTTTAACTGGCCACGATGGCCAACTACTCCCATTCCTCTGTCTTATCAAGCCAGCTACTTCAAGATGATAGGGAACATGATAAGACCAGTGAAAAGAAGTATATAAGCATGAGCTTATTACCATATTTCTTTTGTTCTGAAGTAGACTAGGTTATTTGGTCAGAAGCAATGCTGTGTGGAATACCATGATGGTGATTAAGGCATTCTGTAAGTCCATGGATGGTAGTTCTGGCAGAAAGATTAAATGTATGGAAAGCAAATCCACATCCAGTGTAAGTGTCTATTCTAGTAAGGATGAAATACTGTTTCTTCCATAATAGAAGCAGTCGAGTGTAATCAACTTGCCATCAAGTAGATGCCTGATTACTCTGGAAATGTTGTCATATCAGAGGTTTGTATTTGTTTTTGTTGCTGGCAAATTGGGGACTGAGTGGTGGCCTTAGCCAAGTTGGCCTTGGTGAGTTGCATTCCATGTTGCTGACCCAATGCATAATCTTCATCCTTTTCACCAGCACCAACATTGTTTATGAGCCCATTGGGCAATGATAGGGGTGGCTGGAGAAACATGCTTATGGGTATTTAAAAATGAGTCATTCTATCTACTTGATTATTGAAATTATCCTCCAGTGAGATCACACTTTGGTGAGCATTCATATGGGCCATATCTTCACATTCTTTGCCCATTCTGAGAGATTTATCCATGTACTTATTCCCCACATTTCTTTGTCACCAATTTCTCAATCATATACCTTATAAGTCCCTGATTATCTCACCAACCATTGACTATAGCCCATTAATTGTTATGTAATTACACATCTGGCCATTTATCCTTTCAAGCAAGGTTAACAATGAAGTACAATGCTGTGTTCAAGTTTCTGCCCACTGGGAAAATTTTTTTTTTACCATTGTCTTTCAGGAATGTCCCAGAAAGAGGCTGTTATGCTGCAGCTGTTCACTTTCAAGTGGTGCATGTTTGTCATGCAGAACCATCTGTAATCTAGGCCTGAGTCTTCTCTTCTTTTGTCAACTAATCCTAGGGTACTCCCCATGAGGCCACAGGTGTAAACTGAGAGAGAGAATACAGCATAGCAGGAGTAGAAACCATGGATATTAGCTCCACTTTTTTATATAACTTACTTGTGCTTTCAGAACCTGTTTGCAACTGCTCACAAATATACCACTTCCATTTTATGATGGAATACTGCTGTGCATGTTCAACTCTATGGCTTGGTGGGTAAGATAATACTCCATTCATGATATGCAGCCCAGGTCACATGGTAACTTGGTGACTTACGAATGAGCATTTAGTTTCACTTCAGACCCAGTAGCAGGCCAAGAGTAATCTCCCAAAGGAGAGTAGTTATTTGTGGATTATGGCACTGCCTTGCTCCAAAATTCTAAAGGCCTGCACTGCAAATCATGTATAACAGCCTGCCACCTACTCCAAATATCATTTCTATCTGCTACTGACACCTCAAACACCATTACATCTGCTGTATATTATGACTCATGTGGAAGAGCAATTTGGAGGGCAGCCTGATGACATTGGAGAACCTTCTCCTGTTCTGGGGACCACTCAGAACTAGCATGTATTTAGGTCACTAGTAGGTTTTTGGGTCACTCCGTAAATGAGCCAGAATAAGAAAACCAAATTTGGAATTTGTAACTTCTAAAATCCAAATAATCCCACTAGACATTATGCTTCTTTCTCAGTTGTAGGATGGACCAGATGCAACAATGTATCCTTTACCTTAGAAGAAATATCTTTACATGCCTTACACCACTGAACCCCAAGAAATTTGACTTGGATAGAAGGACAAAATCATTTCCCACCCTCTGCATGCAAATGTCTTACCAGTAAGTCTAGAGTCATTGCTACTTTTTGCTCCTGTGATGTCCAATCAGTATAAGATCATCAGTGTAATGGATCAGTGTGGTACCTTGTGGAAGAAAAAAGAAATCAAGATCCCTGAAAACTAAATTAGGACATAGGACTAGAGAGTTGATACACACCTGAAGTAGAACAGTAAAATTATATTGCTGGCCTTGCCAGCTGAAAGAAAACTGCTTCTTGTGGGTCTTAAGGAGATATACGGAGAAAAAGGCATTTGCCAAGCTATTAGCTGCATACCAGGTACCAGGATATCTGTTTATTTGCTCTTGCAATAAAACCACATTTGATACAGAAGCGTGAATTTGAGTTACCACTTGTTTAAAGTGTACCAATTCACTGTATTGGTCCATTGTCATGCTGCTGATAAAGACATACCCAAGACAGGGCAATTTACAGAAGAAAGAGGTTTAATGGACTTACAGTTCCACGTGGCTGGGGAGGCGCCACAATCATGGTAGAAGGTGAAAGCCATGTCTCACATGGTGGCAGACAGGAGAAGAAAGAATTTGTGCAGGGAAATGCCGATTTTTAGAACCATCAGATCTCATGAGACTTATTTGCTATAATGAGAACAGAATGGGACAGACCTGCCCTCATGATTCGAATACCTCCCACCAGGTCCCTCCCATGAAAATGTGAAAGCAACTTTGGAACTGGGTAACAGGCAGAGATTGAAACATTTTGAAGAGCTCAGAAGAAGACAGGAAAATGTGGAAAAGTTTGGAAATTCCTAGAGACTGAATAAACTTTCTATGCTGATCTCTCTCCCTATCATCTCTTTAAAGCAAATAACCTAGATTTACCCTTTTGAGGCTATCTTCCATATATTGTTGCCATACTTTATTCTTTTTTTATGATTTTTTCTTTTATCTCCTCAACTGTGTATACTCAAATAGCTTGTCTTCGAGTTCACTAATTATTTTTTCTGCTTTATCGGTTCTGCTGTTGAGAGGTTGATGAATTCTTCATTATGCCAATTGAATTTTTCAGCTCCAGGATTTTTGCTTAGTTTTTTTAAAAATTTTCAATTTCTTTGTTAAATTTAACTGATAGAATTCTGAATTTCTTCTCTGGGTTATTTTTAATTTCATCAAGATTCCTCAAAATAACTATTTGGAATGCTCTCTCTGAAAGATCACATATCTGTGTCTCTGAAATTGGTTGCTGGTGCATTATTTAGGTCATTTGGTGAAGTCATGTTTTCCTGGATTGTCTTGATGCTTGAGGATGCTCTTTAATGTCTGGGCATTGAAGACTTAGGTATTTATCATAATCTTCAGTTTTGGTTTGCTTATACTTATCCTTCTTGAGAAGGTTTTCAGGTATTCAAAGGGAATTGAATGTTGTGATCCAAGTCTTTGGTCACTGTAGCCTTGGTTGTCTTGGGTAAGATTCAAGAGAATTCCCTGATTACCAGGCAGAGTCTCTTGTTCACTTCCTTTATTTTCCCCTAAACAAAATGGAGTCTCTCTTTCCATACTGAGCTGCCTGGAGTTAGAGGTGGATTTATACAAACACTTCTAATTCCACTACCACTGGAACTGAGCTGGGTCAGACCTGAAGCTGGCACAATAGTGGGTCTTACCCATGGCCTGTGGCAACTCTTGCCTGGCTACCACTGATTTTGATTCAAGGCACAGGGCTCTTCAGTCAGCAGGTGGTGAATCCAGACAGGTTCATGTCTTTTCCTTCTGGATGGCATGTTCTGTTAATGGCCCAGAGTGGGTCTAGAAATGCTGTCTGGGAGCTGGGGCCAGGAGTCGGGAATTTTAGAAATCTACTTGTTGCTTTATTTTACAGTTGCTAAGCTCGTACCCAAGTTGCAAGGTAAAGTACTTTTTACTTTTTCTCTTCTTTTCTAAGGCAGAGTGTTTTCCTATTGCTACCACAGCTAGGAATGTGTGGGGTCACACCTGAAGCCATCACAGTACCACGTTTCACCCAAGGCCCATGGTCGGTACTGCCTGGCTACTGCTGTTTATTCAAGGCCCAAAGGTTGTTTAGCCTGCAGGTGATGAATCCTGCCAGGACTGGTTTCTTCCATTCAAGGCAGCAAGTTCCGTTCTGCCCAGGTTGTGTCTAGCAATGTCATCTGTGAGCTGGGACCTGGAATGGGGACCTGAGGACACTGCTTGGTGCTTTATTTTACTGTGGCTGAGCTGACATTCAAGTTGCAAGATAAAGTCCTCTTTACTTTTTTTTCTCCTTTCCTCAGGTGAAAGGAGTCTCTTCCAGAGCTGCAAGCTGAACTACCTGGGGTTAGGAGAGAGGTGACACAAGCACTATCTTGGCTATTTTAGCTGATGTCTCACTGGGTCACATGCATCCAAAATCCACTGGTTCTAAGCCCAGCATAGCACCAGGACTTCTCCAGGAATTCCAATCCTTGTAGCCTGAATTGCCTTTCAAATTTACTTAGGACCCTAGAGCACTTTAGTGCTAGGTGGTGGGGCTAGCAAGAACTCAGGTTCCAATCACTGGGGTAGACAATTCTCTTCAGGCTAGGGCTGATCTAAATGCTTCTTCCATGGGCACTGGACAAATTCTGTCCTGTATCGCTTTCTACTGTGACAGGATAACACTGAGTTCCAATGCACAGTCCCATAATCACTGTATTCTCCCTCCCTCAAACACACAGTTTCATTATCTGTGCCTCACAGACACTGTGGAGGGATGCAGAAGGGGTGGTGTCAGCAACTCAAAATCTTCTTTCTTATCCTCTGCAGTGCCCCTTTCCTTCATATGATGTTAAAACCAGGTACTGTGGCCATTCACCTGATTAGAGGTTCTTATGAAAGTGTTTTCTTATGCAATAGTTGTTCAGATTGGTGTTCCTGTGGTGTGGAGACAATGAAGGGAGGGTTCCATTCAGCCATTCTACTCCATCTTCTGCCTTTCAGTTTTGACAATTTGATTATAATGCTTTTCAGTGTGGACTTCCATAGGACAATTTTTATTGGAGTCCTTTGAGCTTCCTAATTTAGATGTCTATTTTCTTCTTCAGATTTGGCATGTTTCAGCTATCATTTCTTCAAATAAGCTCACTTCCCAATTTAATCTCCCTCTTCTCCTTCTTGCACTTCTATAACATGTATATTCACCCACTTGATGGTGGCTCATAAATTCTCTAGACTGTCTTCACTCTTTTTCTTTTCTTTTTCCTTTTTTTCCTCTCTGGATAATGTCAAATGACCTGTCTTTTAATCTTGACATTATTTTTCTGTTTGATCAAGTCTATTGTTTGTAATTTTTTTAATTTAATAATTGAAGGACACCCCATTTTATAAATGATGTTGACAAAACTGGATAGACACATGTAGAAGAATGAAACTGGATCTCTATCTCTCAACATCTACAAATATCAACTCAAGATAAATCAAAGACTTAAATCTAAGATCTGAAACTATAAAAATTCTATAAGAAAACTTTGAGAAATTCTTATGAACATTGGCTTAAGAAAAGAAGTTATGACTAAGACCCCAAAAGCAAATCCAACTATAACAAAAATAAATAAAGGAGACCTAATTAAACTAATAAGCTTCTTCACAGCAAAAGAAAGAATCATCAGAGTAAACATACAACTGACAGAATGGGAGAAAATATTTGCAAACTATGCATCTTATGAAGGACTAATATCCAGAACTTCAAGAAACTCATACAAATCATCAAGAGAAAAAATATATATAATCCCATCAAAAAGTGGACAAATGACATAAATAGACATTTATCAAAAGAAGATGTACAAATGGCTGAGAAACATGTGAAAAATGCTCAACATCACTAATTATAAAGGAAATGCAAATTAAAACCACAATGAAATACCACCTTATTCCAGCCAGAATAGCCATTATTAAAAAGTTAAAAAAAAAAAAAAGATGTTGGCATGAATGTGGTGAAAAGGCAAAGTTTATACACTGCTGGTGGGAATGCAAATTATCATAATTTCTATGAAAAACAGTATGGATATGTCTTAAATAATTAAAAGTAGATCTACCATTCAATCCAGCAATTCCACTACAAGGTATCTACACCTTTAAAGGAAAAGAAGTCAATCAAAAAGACACCTGCATGTGTACGTTTATCATAGCACAATTAACAATTGCAAAGACATAGAACCAACCTAAGTGCTCATAAACCAATGAGTGGATAAAGAAGATGTGGGACTGGGCACTGTGGCTCACGCCTGTAATCTCAGCACTTTGGGAAGCTGAGGCAAGTGGGTCACTTGAGGTCAGGATTTCAAGCCCAACCTGGGCAACATGGTGAAACCCCATCTCTAAAAATTAGCTGGACATGGTGGTTCATGCCTGTAATCCCAGCTACTCGAGAGGCTGAGAGGCAGGAGAATTGCTTGAACCCAGGAGGTGGTGGTTGCAGTGAGCTGAGATTCATGCCACTGCACTCCAGCCTGGGTGACAGAGAGAGACAAAAAGAAAGGAAGGAAGGAAGGAAGGAAGGAAGGAAGGAAGGAAGGAAGGAAGGAAGGAAGAGAGGGAGGGAGGGAGGGAAGGAAGGAAGCAAAGGAGGAAGGAAGCAAGGGAGGGAAAGAAAAAAGAAAGAAGAGAGAGAGAAAGCAAGAAAAACATGAAAAAAGAAAGAAAGAAAGAAGAAAGAAAAAAGAAAGAAAGAAAGAAAGAGAAAGAAAAAAGAAAAGAAAAGAAAGAGGAAGGGAGGGAGGGAAGGAAGGAAAGAAGGAAGGAAGGAAGGAAGAGCATCAGGAAGAATAGCTAATGGATGCTAAGCTTAATACCTGGGATTGGATGATTTGTGCAGCAAATCACCATGGCACAGGTTTGTCTATGTAACAAACCTACATATCCTGCAAATATACCCCTGAACTTAAAATAAATGTTGAAGAAAAAAAAAATGTGGGCCAGGCACGGTGGCTCATTCCTGTAATCCTAGCACTTTGGGAGGCCAAGGTGAGCGGATCACCTGAGGTCAGTGGTTCGATAGCAGCCTGGCCAACACAGCAAAACCTTGTTCTAGTAACAATACATAAATTAACCAGGCATGATGGCACATGCCTGTAGTCCCAGCAACCCAGGAGACTGAGGCAAGAGAATCGCTTGAACCCAGGAGGTGGAGGTTGCAGTGAATCAAGATCATGCCGCTGTACTTTAGCCTGGGTGACAGAGTGAGACTCCATCTCAAAAGAATTTTGTTTTTAATGTGGTATATATACACCATAGAATACTACTCTGCCATAAATGAGAATGAAATAATGTCTTTTGCAGCATCTTGGATGCAGCTGGAGGCCATTATTCTAAGAGAAGTAACTCAAGAATGAAAAGCCAAATACTGTATGTTCTCACTTGTAAGTGGGAGCTAAGCCATGCATACACAAAGGCATACAGAGTGACATAATGGACTTTGAAGACTCAGAAGCATGAGGGTGAGAGGGGGCTAACAGATAAAAAGCTACATGTTAGTTTCATTTTACACTATTCAGGTGATCAGTGTGCTAAAATCTCAGATTTCATCACCATACAATTCATTCATGTAACCAAAAGCCACTTGTACCCCAAAAGCTATTGAAATTTTTTAAAATACGTATTTTTAGACTGAGCATGGTAGCTCACACCTGTAATCCCAGCACTTTGGGAGGCTGAAGAAGGTGGATTATGACAACAGACAATCCTGGCCAAGATGGTGAAATCTCATCTCTAATAAAAATACAAAAATTAGCCAGGCATGGTGGTGGGCACCTGTAATCCAGCTACTCAGGAGGCTGAGACAGGAGAATCACTTGAACCAGGAGGCAGAAGTTGCAGTAAGACGAGATCATGACACTGCCTTCCAGCCTGGGTGACAGAGCAAGACTCCATCTCAAATTATATATATATATATATATATATATGCAAGTAAAAAGTAATAGTAATAATTCAGTTCTTCAACTCTGGAATTGGTTTTGTTTTGTCCTCCCAGGCTGCAGTGCAGTGGTGAGATTGTGGCTCACTACAAACTCCACTTCCTGGGTTCAAGAGACCTTCTGCCTCAGCCCACCAAGCAACTGTGACTACAGGCACATGCCACCATGCCTGGCTAATTTTTTTGTGTTTCTAGTAGAAATGGGGTTTCATCATGTTGGCCTGGCTGGTCTTAAACTTCTGACCCGAAGTGATTCAACCTCCCAAATTGCTGGGATTACAGGTGTGAGCCACAACACCTGCCCCATTTCTTTGTTGTTGTTTAATAATTTCTATTTCTTTGTTGATATTCCTGATTTGCTACTTATCATTTAGTTGTGTGTGTTCTCAAGTAATGTAGGGAACTTCTTTTACATGATTGTTTTGAATTCTTTGTCAGATAATGCATAAGTCTTCATTTCTTTAGGATCAGTGTCTAGAGATTTATATTGTTATTTTGATTGAGCCATATTTCTCTTTTTCTTCATGTTCCTTTTTATTTTTTTCTTTTTCTTTATTTTTATTTTTATTTTATGTAGATATGGAGGTACTACTATGGTGCCCAGGCTGGTTTTGAACTCTTAGCCTTAAGTAATCCTTCTGTCTTAGCCTTCCAAAATGGGCGCATTAGCACGAGCCACTGTGCTCAGCCTTTCCTTGTCATTGTTGTATATGAAAAAGCATATACCTCTTCTACTCTTTATGGGATGTCTTTGTACAACAGGAAGATATTTACCAGCTCAGCATGGTTAGAGATTTTGGGGGCTTCTCACATTTTTAGAAACGATACATCTTCTCTAAGTTTATGCATTTAATTTCCTCATTAGTTAACCTTGCTGGTTTCTTTTTCAGGAGCTTTTAGCATCTTGCTCCCTCTACTGTTTTACTGGAGTACTGTAGGTTCTCTGACAGTACAACAACCCACTGAGCTTCTCTTTTTTTTAAAATTTATTTATTTTACTTTAGGTGCATACTATATCCGTCATTTCTCCCCATGTTATCCCTCCCCACCCTCGCCTCCCTCCCCGCCCCCCACTGTCTCTCCCCTACCACCCCATAACTGCCCCCAGTGTGTGATGCTCCTCTCCCTGAGTCCACATGTTCTTATTGTTTAACACCCACCTAGGAGTGAGAACATGCTGTGTTTGGCTTTCTGTTCTTGTGCCAGTTTGCTGAGCATGGTGGTTTCCAGATGTATCAAAGTCCCTACAAAGGACACGAACTCATCGATTTTTATGACTGCGTAGTATTCCATGGTGTATATGTACCACATTTTCTTTGTCCAGTCTATCATTGATGGGCATTTGGGTTGGTTCCAGGTCTTTGCTAATATACACAGGGCTGTAATGAACATACATGTGCATGTGTCTTTATAGTAGAACGATTTATAGTTCTTTGGGTATATAATGGGATTGCTGGGTCAAATGGAATTTCTATTTCTAGATCCTTGAAGAATCGCCACACTGTCTTCCACAATGATTGAACTAATTTACACTCCCACCAACTATGTAAGAGTGTTCCTATTTCTCCACATCTTCTCCAGCATCTGTTGTCTCCAGATTTTTTAATGATCACCGTTCTAACTGGTGTGTGATGGTATCTCAATGTGGTTTTGATTTGCATTTCTCTAATGACCAGTGGTGATGAGCATTTTTTCATATGTTTGTTGGCCTCATACATGTCTTCTTTTGAAAAGTGTCTGTTCATATCCTTTGATCACTTTTGAATGGGGTTGTTTGTTTTTTTTCTTCTAAATCTGTTTTAGTTCTTTGTAGATTCTGGATATTCTCCCTTTGTCAGATGGGTAGATTGAAAAAAAATTTTTCCCATTCTGTTGGTTGCCAATTCACTCTAATGATTGTTTCTTTTACTGTACAGAAGCTCTGAATTTTAATTAGATCCCATTGTCTATCTTGGCTTTTATTGCCATTGCTTTTGATGTTTTAGTTATGAAGTCCTTGCCTATACCTATGTCCTGGATGGTTTTGCCTACGTTTTTTTCTAGTGTTTTTATGGTGTTAGGTTTTATGTTTAAATCTTTAATCCGTCTGGAGTTAATTTTAGTGTAAGGTGGCAAGTAGGGGTCCAGTTTCTGCTTTCTGCACATTGCTAGCCAATTTTCCCAACACCATTTCTTAAACATAGAGTCCTTTCCCCATTGCTTGTTTTTGCCAGGTTTGTGAAAAATCAGATGGTTGTAGATGTGTGGTGATTCTTCTGGGGTCTGTGTTCTGTTCCATTGGTCTATGTCTCTGTTTTGGTACCAGTACGATGCTGTTCTGATTACTGTAGCCTTGTAGTATAGTTTGAAGTCTGGTAGTGTGATGCCTCCCGCTTTGTTCTTTTTGCTTAGAATTGACTTGGGTATGCAGGCTCTCTTTTGGTTCCATATGAAGTTTAAGGTGGTTTTTTCCAGTTCTGTGAGGAATGTCATTGGTAGCTTGATGGGGATAGCATTGAATCTATAAATTACTTTGGGCAGTATGGCCATTTTCACGATATTGATTCTTCCTAACCATGAACATGGAATGTTTCTCCATCTGTTTGTGTCCTCTCTTATTTCGTTGAGCAGTGGTTTGTAGTTCTCCTTG
>CAUYLG010072263.1:0-36268 GCA_963573385.1 Cacajao melanocephalus | reverse complement strand
GTCTCTACTAAAAATACAAAAATTAGCTGGGCATGGTGGCACACGCCTGTAGTCCCAGCTACTTGGGAGGCTGAGGCAGGAGAATTGCTTGAACCCAGGAGGCGGAGGTTGTGGTGAGCCGAGATCGCGCCATTGCACACCAGCCTGGGTAACGAGAAAAACTCCATCTCAAAAAAAAAGGGCACTCTAATTTGATCTTGGTAGTTGCAATAGGTACAGCAACTAACAAACAGCAAACCACTCCTGTAGGAGATCAGTCAGGGTGGTGGGAAAAATTACAGGAAAGATGCAAATCTTCTCGGAAAGCCGGGACATTTTGCAAAAGCTTTGGGAAAGAATTATTGGTGAAGGCAGCTGAATCCTCTTCCCTTGAACTAATGGCAGAGGGCAGATAACAAGGGAGTGCAAAGGAATTTACCTAAGTAGGTTTGTTCACCTATTTGTCCGGAAACCAACCTTTGATCATCTGCATGCAGAACTCTCCCCTACTGAGGGGTCGACAATGTTAATTACCCATGAATGGTGTCTGCTTCAGGCCTTTGTCATTAAATTTGTACCAAAATAAATACAAATGTCTCTGGGTTATCGGGGCCACACTTCCTCATTAGTGGTGCTAAGCTGAGCAGTCCCCTAGCCATGCTCACAGGCAAAACACCTGTGTCTGGGTATTCCTTTCATCCACTGCTAAGCCAGAGTCTGTAGGACAGACTCGGCATACTCCTAGGTCACTTCAAGTTCTCTCTCCTTTCAGTGGATGCAGCTGTGTCAGGGGAGATACCAAACTGATCAATAAGTCAGATATGTAGACTTAACTTCAGTCCAACTATCTTAGGCCTACAAGCAGGCACACAGGGCAGGCTGCTATGTGTCAGGTGGACCTTTGCTATCTGTTTATCTTTGGTCACTATGTGCACAAATGATGTGGGGAGAACTGACAAGACCTAATCAGCCTCTGCCCCTCCTCCACGGCCGTGGGGTGACTGGTCTCTGGCTCTTCATATCCTCCCATCCCTAAGGAATTACCTCCCCTTCCCAACCTCAATTCACTCCTCAGCTCAGAACAGTTGAGATGACAATGTCCTGTCTTCCACAGTCTCCCACACTAACATGTTCATCCTTCTTACTTCATTTTTCATAATCAAATATTTTATAATGCAAAATAGGAAGTCTTTATTTAAATGAAGATGAAAACTTTTCTTTCTTATTATTAGAACTACAAAAGCAGTCCATCAATATACCAGAAAAATGTTAATCTGCAGACAAGGAAGAAAATAAAATTCCTTTACAACCTCATCACTGAGAAATAATCACAGCAGATAACATTTAAAATGGTTTTTTGAAAAAAAATCCCTCTTTTTTAAGTGCATGTATATTTGGAAGAAAAAATATCTCAAACTTTATCTGGGATTAAATCTTTTTTGTGAGTTATGACATACAAATTTTCTCATAGGAGGAAATTAACATTTTTTTTTAAGATGGAGTCTAGCTCTGCCACCTGGGCTGGAGTGCAGTGACATGATCTCTGCTCACTGCAACCTCCACCTCCCAGGTTCAAGTAATTCTCCTACCTCAGCTTCCCAAGTAGCTGGGATTACAGGCACCTGCCACCACATCTAGCTAGGTAATTTTTGTCTTTTTAGTAGAGATGGGGTTTCACTGTATTGGCCAGGCTGGTCTCGAACTCCTGACCTGGTGATCCACCCACCTCAGCCTCCCAAAGTGCCGAGATTACAGGCGTGAGCCACCGCGCCCAGCCAAAATTGGCATTTTTGATAAATTGCATGAGTAGTTTTCTGATGGATTCTGATGGGCTGGAGACATTTCCATCACCCCAAAAATTCCTTAATGCTCATTTCTGAGGAAAAACAAAGCTGTTTATTTCCACTCACACTCACTACTCAATATAACACTTCTGACATCAGGTGTATGTGAGTTCCCCCTCCCTGCACTGTTACTAACAAGCAATTCTCCATTGTACACTCACTGTAATTTAACTCCATTCTCACACTATTACCTAGAGCTAGATCAGATCCCACAGGCTGAAGGCTCAGTCCCACAAGACCCTTTCCCAACCCTGACTTCTGATGCTAATTGCGAATTGCAAATACAGTAATGGGTTGTCACTTGCTTCTGAGGAATTGGCCAGAAAACATTGGGGGTTTGCATGACTCCTTTCATTTCAATTAATTTGCTAGAGTCACAATTCAGGAAAGCACTTTACTTACGCTTATTGGTTCATTAATAAAGGGTATAATAAAAACTACAGATGAACAGCTAGTCAAAGAGCTATATAGGGCAAAGATTTCTGAGCACAGGAGCTTCCGTCCCTGTGGAGTTAGGGTGCAGCACACTCCTACCACATGGATGAATAGACCCCACTGGAAGCTCTCTGAACCCCATAGTTTGGGGATTTTTATGGTGACTTCACCATGTATATGTGATTGATTATTAACTCCATTTCCAGCCCCTCTTTCTTCTCCAAAGAATGTGAGTGGAACTGAAAGTTCCAAGCTTACAATCATGACTTGGTCTTTCTGGTGACCACCCCCAATTTAGGAGCCCAACAAGAGTTGTCTTATTGGAACAAAAGATGCTTCTATCACCCAGGAAATTCCAAGAGATTTGGGAGCTCTGTGCTAGCTACTCCCATACTCAGAATCACAAAGGTCTAAACAGCAGTATGTTAGGGTCTGGGGTCAAAGACCAAATATTAGAACAAAAGATTCCCCTAGATTACCCCAATCTACAAAAGCATTAGGGTCCCTGTCTCAGAAACTGGGACAGAGACCAAATGTTAGAACAAAAGATTCTCTTAGCATCCTACCCCTATCTCTCTTTATAAGTTATAAAGGTTTTAGGAGCTCTGTGCAAGAAACAGGGGCAGACACAAATATATATATTTCTTGCTATTTCACACCCTTAGCAGTCAATCTCCTTCTACTTCCAATTCTAGACAACCACCGATCTTTTTGCTTTTTCTAGAATTTCATATAAACAGAATCATGCAGTATGTATTCATTCTAGTCTGACTTTTTAATTGTGTTTTTGAGATGCATCCATGTTGTTGCATGTAGTAGTAGTGGATCATTAATTTTCTTTGCTGTATAGTATTCCACTGAATGAATATACCACAGTTAATCCATTCTTCTGTTGATAAGCACTGGGTTGTTTTCACTTTGGGGCTATTAAGAATAGCAGGGCTGTAGATATTCATGTGTAAGTCTTTGTGTGGGTATATGTTTTCATTTCTCTTGGGTAAATACCTAGGAATAAAAATTCTGGGCTATATGATTTTTATTTTACATTTATATAAGAATATAAGCAATCTCCAGACTTCGTTGAAGAGTGATTGATCTTCCATTTTCATTATGACTTTTTCTTACCAGGGATTTAAAGAACCTCAGAAAAAAGGGAGTTTAACAGTGAGAAAACATGGATTTGCTGTCTTTTCAGTTCTCCTCTTCTTTGAAGCACATTTATCTCTTTTTCATTTTTGTGAAAAACAAGTAGCCAGAAGCAACAAAATAGTTATCTGATCCTGAAGATAAAGGAATTAAAGAGCATGCTAATGAATTCATAGCCTAATAGGGTGAGTTGTTCCTTTGGGTTGGAATAGGTCTTCCTTCTTCCTTTTCAGAGACTTTTACTCATTCTTCCATCTCAGCCCCAATGGTCTAATCCTTTGCAGATCTTTGTAAGCCTATTAAATCTTTTCCTGCCATCCCACACTCTTCCTTCATAACATTTAGCACAATTCATTACCATTTATATTTATATGATTTGTTGATTATTTGTGTCTTCTTTCCCTACTCCATGGAATGAGGAACCAGCCTTCTTATATCCTCTGACTCACAGTAAAATTCAATAAACATTTGAATGAAAGAGTCAATAAATGAAAGAACTGGAAAATGGGCTAACAGAGCAAGACTATCAACCTAACAGTTGTGACTCTACAAACAAGGGTGAAAATCTGCATGTGTTTGTCAACTGCCAACTCTCCAAAAAGACCACAGAAGTACCCCATTGATCAACCCAAGCTAGGTTTATTACTTACTGCCATGAGGGAGAGCACCATCTTGACAGACTCTTGGTGGTATTGTGGAAGGAAGAGGTCAAGGGCAGATATGGATAGAGTTTCAGATCTGCTTTTGAGTGGTTTAAGGTAGGTCTTTCAATGTGGAGATTTCAACTGGGCAAAGTTCATGATTTAATACCTTGGGACTGAAGGACCCAGAAAAATTAAGTGTTCTTGAATATCTCATGATTTGATAAATAAGCAAGAAGGTCTGCTCCATGGAGCAATCTGTTGACCTGCGAAAGGAGGCTGATTGAGAAAATAGATTTCTGGAAGCTCCTGGGGCCAACTTTCAAGTTATTTATTAGGCAAGAATTTTCTGGAACAAACAGTAAAGTCATATTGAGCTAGGATTAGTTTTGATAGGTAAGCTACAAGGCTGGGCTGCAGGCAGCTCCTCAATTCCAAAACCCAGCTTCCTAAAACTGAGTATGGAAAGGTAGATTACTTCTCCGACGTTTCCATGCTGAATGATGAGACTGTGCTTTACAACAATTCCTCCTATTGTTCATTGTGAAATCTAGGAAAACTGTAGACATGCCTGGGATACCAGCTGCTGCATTCCCACCTCTTGAATTTAAGCCATAAAACCTCTTATTATGTAAGATATTAACATCTCAATGGCACATCTTCAAATCAAGGTATGGAATTGTGATGCTTCTCTCTTTTGGTCCTTTCTCTATTTTTTGATTAAGATTGCTTTACTAGACAAAACCTTAGCTCTCCTGCCAAAAATGCAGTGGGAATAAAGAGTGAGATAAAATCCCAACAGCATGTTAGTATAACAGCAGATGACTGTAATGAGCTGTCACCATTTAGGAGCAGTGGTTGAGTTACAAGAAAGTTTGCACATGGTATCAACGTAGCTATTTTGTGGCCAATATGAAGAGTCCTATGAAATCTCCATAGGACTCTTTGGGGCTGGGGGATCTCCTTGACCAAGATAAATTGAGAGAGCAGAAAGAATTACACAGTGGCAGTTAAGTGCAGTTAAATTAAGTTGCCATTTCCCCACCATCAGATCCCTAGCTATATGGTGAACTATTCACCTGGCTGAAACGGAAGAGAGAGCCAGTCCATAGAGTACTCCCAAGCCACCATTGCTGTCATATTACACATAATTTGCAGCCAGGGCTTGACACACCAGAGTTGGAGAAAGCACGCTGAGGCTTGTGCAATTCCTCAGTCACATGTATAGTGGGTAGGGATGTAGGAAACTTTCTAGCCATGGAAAATAAACATCTCACCTTCAAAAGGGTATAGTCCTAAAATGCCATGGAACAAAGATTTAGTATTGTGAGCTGAGCCAAGAATTTCCCAAAAGAGAGGGTGGAGCTTGGGCCCGGTTTTCCCTCTCTTCCCTTGTGTAATATTGTCCTATCATCTGGGGGTAGTGTTGCAGAAAGGAACCTTTAGAAAGATGGTTGTGTTGCAATTTATGAGTCCTCTCAGCAACTAAATCTTTGCTTTCTGATCTATATCCCAGGAACTATAATTTATCTCTCTCATTTTAAAAGTTTTTTTTAAATAAAATATATGGATATAATTTAAAAATTAAATAAATGCCCCATAGTAGCAGGGGCCTTACTCCTTCCTATGCTTTAGTCCTATTGCTCAATATCGTTTGCTTATATTCTTTCTGGATTTATCCATTTTAGACCCTATGTGCTAACTCCCTGCTGTGTTAAGACCATAATACCACCATACACGCTCTCCCCTTTTCCTTTCCCTCTATTTTCCTGACATTATAGCATCACAATTTTGAGCTAAATGTCACTGTTTTTTATTATTGTGATTGATAAACATGGTTTACTTTAGAACAAAGTAGGGAACTGTGGTTCTCTTTCTTGCAAAATGTTTTATTTTGTTGTTTTTCAGCTGCAGTTTTGGGATCTCACCTTAATTTTATCCATTAGATATGCCAATGCCCACTGACAGCTTTTCCAAAAGCTCAAATATATAATTCATTTGTCCTGTTTTTTTCTCAGAAGACCTCCCTGCCAGACCCCTCCATCATCCTGTTTTGATGCAGTCTTTAGGGTTGCTGTGCAGTTGACATCCTGAAATATTTCTTCACCATCACCTTGTGATCTCCATTTCTGGATTTCCACATCTTCCACTTTTCTTGGTGCACTCCTTCCTTTTGTAGGATTATGTTCTTTAATGGTTTCCGAAGAAAGTACATGAGAGGCAATTATTTTTTAGCTTAGGAATGTGTCTGGAAATGTCTTTATTCTTCCCCTCACAATTATTTGTAATTAGTCTGTTTGTAGATTTCTGGTTGAAACTCAATGGTTTCATTGTCTTCTGGCACAGGTTGCTGTGACCAGTGCAGTGAAAATCTCATTTTCAATCCTTTGTAAGTGACATTTTTCTGTCTGTGGGGTAGTGTTTAGGATCTTCTCTTTACTTCAGTGAGTCTCAGAGTGCTGGTCACGTGGTTGACTGGATCTCAAGACATGTTCTTCAACATGGAATTTTTCTTTAATTATTTATTTGATAATTTCCTTCTCTTTTTTTTCTCTACATCTCTGGAATAACTATTATTTGGATCTTGAATCTTTTTGATTACTTCTCCAAAGCTCTTGTCTTATCACTCTTTTAAAAAAAAAATAGTTGTCTATTTGTTCTGCTTTCTGGGAGTGTTCATCAAATTTATTTTCTAAGCTTTCTGCTGATTAAAAAAAATTAGCCATCCTTTTAAGAATTGATGAGTTTTTTCTCATTATCCAATTCATTATTTTCACAGTACTCTGTTCTTGTCTCATGGATGCAACACCTTCTTATTTAAATCTAAGGATGTTAAGTTTATTGAGATTTTTTTTGAAGTTTTCTTCTGATCTCCACCTGATTTCTGTGTCTTTCATATTCCTTTTTTTCCTCTTTCTTTATTTTAGTTTCTGTCTTTTATGTGGGAGGCATTCCTCAAACGTCTGGTGGTCTTTGTTTCTCTGTTACTGTTTATAATAAAGTACTTAAAAGAGATTGAAAGCTTTATATGTAAGGGGGCTTCCCAGTAGAATCAGGCAGTGGGCCAGCTGCTCTGTGGGAGGACTTTCAAATGTCAGAACCTGGGCAGTTGATTTACCCAAAGAACAGTCCTCCAATCCCCTGAACAGGACTTGTGCCTAATTATTGCCACAGTAGTGGGCAGATCACCCACTTCCTGGAGGTGTAGATACTCTAGCTAACTATGGAAGTCCTGTTACCAAGCTGATGAATGTGTGCCACACTGACATGTGAGTTTATGTTAGGGCATGAATGGCTAAATAGCTTTCTTTATACATACATTTGTTTACTTAATGTGTGTTAGCAAAAATATAACTAGCATGTGAAACCCATGTTGTCACAGATAGTATTGCTTAAGACAAACTAAGTAAATAAAGGTGAGCCAAATTCAAGGTATGAAGGTGAGTAATAGTACAGGAGGGATAGAGACAAGGCACAAGATTATGAAGATACACAAATGACTGGGAGATTCTCAAACGTTTGGGAACACTACAATAGAGACAGGGAAGGCATTTTTTGTTGTTGATTTTTGAGACAAAACCTTGCTCTGTCACCTAATATGTAACTTAAGCTGGAGTATAGTGATGCTATCATAGCTCACTGCAGCCTTGAGCTCATGGGTTCAAGAAGTCCTCCTGCCTCAGCTCCTGAGTAGTTGGAACTACAGGTGCCCAGTATGCCTGGCTAATATTTTAATTTTTATTTGTACAGACAGCATCTTGCTATGTTGCTCAGACTGGTCTTGAACTCCTGGCCTCAAACAATCCTCCCATGTTGGCCTCCCAAAGCACTGGGATTACAGGTGTGAACCACCTTGCCAGCTCCAGGGAAGGCATCTTTTATCACTGTAAGAGAGAATAGAAAAGGAACTCCATGTGGAATTCACAGCTAAAGCAAAGCAACAGAGGTGCACGATGGGGAAATTACAAGTTCCTCTGTAGATATAGAGAGTTGTGAGATGTGGTCAGGACTAAATTGTAAAGAATCCTGTATCTCCTTATGTATTATCTTAAAACACTCATTCAATGGTTCTACAATGCCTGAGACATGACATGGCTACCTGCTGTGTCTGACCCAAGCTAAAGTCAACGTACCGCAATTTGCTTTTGAATTACTTCTGGCAATTAAAAAATGCCACAGACTGGCTTCTACTGCCTCCCGATAGGCTAGTGGTGTGTTTCCTGACTGCCCTGGCACATAGGCCTATCACTTGGTTGAATGTGATATGCTGAAGGAATATAAATTTACTTGAGCCCAAATTTCAGAAAACTTTAACCTGCAAGCAACATTTGCTATAAAATCTAAAAGTTAATGTATTCTTTTTTTTTTGTTGAGATAGTCTTACTCTACTGCCCAGGCAGGAGTGCAGTAGTGCAATCTCGGCTCGCTGCAATCTCTGCCTCCCAGGTTCAAGCAATTCTCATGCCATAGCCTCCCGAGTAGCTGGGATTACAGGTATGCTCCACCATGCCTGGTTAATTTTTGTATTTTTTGCAGAGACAGGGTTTTGTCGTTGTCTAGGCTGGTCTCAAATTCCTGACCTCAAGTGATCAAAGTGATCAGACTGCCTTGGCCTCCCAAAGTGCTGGGATTATAGGTATGAGCCACTGCGCCCAGCCTAAAAGTTAGTGCATTCTTAATGAGCACACATGTAATGAATTTTTGATTTCTCATTATTCTAGATATTCTTGTTTTTTGCACCAGCACAAGTTGGATAAGCTCTGGAACACAATATAGAAATTTCAGTGTTCTGTGGGTGCACTGCCCAATACAGTAGCTAGTAGCTATATGTGGCTACTTACAGTTAAATTCAATAAAATTAAATAAAATGAAAAATTCAGTTCTTCTGTCATGCTTGCCAGATTTCAAATGCTTACTAGTTTTATGAGACTAGTGGCGACAGAATTGGATACAAAATATGGAAGATTTTCATCATCAAATGTTCTATTAGAGAGCACTGTTCTATGGTGACACAAAGCTTACTTTTAAATTTGAAAAATTTTCAATTTATATAGAGCAAAATTAACATTTTCATATGTATACAGTACGCAACAAGCATAATAAATAACCACCATGACAAGTATGGTACAGACAGTTCCATCAGCCCCCCAAATTCCCCAATGCTACTCCCTTAGAGGCAAACTCTATCCTCACCCCAAGCAACCACTAATCTATTCTCTGTTCCTATAGTTTTACCTTTTCAAGAACTTTGTATAAATGGAATCATGTAATATGTAACTATTTGAGACTGGCTTCTTTTATGCAGCGAATGCCTTTAAGATTTGTCCAGTTTGTTTCTTGGACCATCTTTATTGCTGAATAATATTCCAAATTCACTCACTGAAGGATGTGTTTGTTTTTCCCAGTTTTGGAAATTTAGGAATAAAGATGCTGAAACATTCATGACCAAGTGTCTGTGTGAGGATAGGCTTTCATTTCTCTAGGATAAATATCTGGGGATGGGGTTTTTGGGTCATAATGTAAGTACATGTTTAATTAATATAAGAAAGTTCCAAATAGTTTTCCAGACTGGCTGTACTATTTTGCATCCCCACTGGCAATGCATGGGAGTTCCAGTAGCTCTGCATGTTTGTCAAAACTTGGTGTTGTCAATTTTTATTTTTGTCATTCTAATGTGTGTCTACTGGAATCTTATTGTGGACTTAGTTTGCTATTCCTTAATAGCTAATGATACTTAGCTTCTTTTCATACGATTATTTTCCATACTTACATCGTCTTTGGAGAGTTGCCTGTTCAACTCCTTTTACCATTTAAAAATTAGATTTTTTCATTTGGGAGGCTAAGGTGCAAGGATTACTTGAGCCAGGAGCTCGAGATCAGCCTGGGCAACATAGTGTGACCTCATCTCTACAAAAAAATGAAAAAAAATTAGCTGTGTGTGGTGCTTTGTGCCTATAGTCCTATAGTTTCAGTTACTTGGGAGGCTAAGGCAGGAGAATCTCGTGTGCCTAGCAGTTTGAGGCTGTAGTGAGTTATATATATTAATATATATATAAACCTAAAAGTTAGTCTTTTTATTTACTATTGAATTTTTGAGAATTCTTTATATAAGTTGTCAGATATGTGATTTGCAAATATTTATCTCAGTCTGTAGCTTGCTTTTCATTCTTTTTCACAGAGCAAAAGTTTTAAATTTTGATGGTTCTCATTATGATTGCTTTAAAGTAAGTCTTAAAATTGTAGAATACGATTTCTACAAGTTTGTTTTTTTCAACATTTTGGACCTCTTTTAAGTTTCTTTGCTTTTCCATATAAATTTTAGAGTCAGCGTCAGTGTTACTATGTGTACAAAAGATTGTTAACTGGGATGGAGGTTGCAATTTAGTTAAATCCTTAAATCATCTTGTGGGAAAATTAACATCTTAATATTGTTAAGTCTTCCAGTCCATGGATGCAGTATGTCTCTCCATTTACTTAGATCTTTGCTTTCATCAGTCTTTTGTAATTTTTATCATACAGATTCTGCACATATTTTAAAGTGTATACATAATTATGTCTTGTTTTTGTTTTTGTTTTTTTTGAGACAGGATTTTGCTCTGTCACCCAGGCTGAAGTGCAGGGGTACCATTATGGCTCACTGCAGCTTCAATCTCCCAGGCTCAAGGATCCTCCCACCTCTGCCTCTGGAGTAGCTGGAACTACAGGCACATGCCACCATACCTGGCTAATGTTTAAATTTTTTGTAGAGACAGGGTCTCCCTATGTTGCCCAGTCAGGTCTCAAACTCCCGGACTCAAGAGATCTTCCTGCCTTTGCCTCTGATTACAGGTGTGAGCCACCATGCCCAGCCTATGTAATTTTTAAACTGTATTATTTTTTAAAATTTTGATTTCCGATTGTTGATTGTTAATGTATAGATATATGATTAATTTTTAAATGTTGAACTTATATCCCATGACCTTGATAAACTCATGTATTAATTCTAGGTGCTTTTTTGTAGATTTCTCACAAATTTCTACATAGACTGTCTTACATGTGAATGAATAGAGCCTTCTTTCTAATGTCAGGATTTTGGTAACAATCTACTGAGAGATCAGATAAAATTTCAAATCATGTAAAACCAAACTGGATATGCTGGTCCTCTTCTTTTTTCATTTGTTTCTTCCTGATTTAAACTCCTTTTAGATTATCTGCACGCTTTCCCTCCCATGACCCAAGTATTAAGGACTATTGTATAAATATTCTCCCAGTGAAATGGACTTGTGGCAAAAGTAGTTTCGGTGACTCAGTCTTTGTGAAATATTAACTATTTTAAAATCAAAATCAACTTTTCTAGCTATTCTGAAGAGTTTACATCAACTTCATACCCAGGAACTCCCTTGAAGACGTTATTTTATGTAGTCACTTGGGGATAAATGTTGCACCTTTAGTACTAGCAATGATAAAATGAAACTGGAACCAGGCAACTCTGTGGTATGGAGGCCTCCGGAGGGTCTTCAGATGTTAGAATGGAGAGCATCAGTCTCAGCTGTGAGACAGCCTTGGGAGCCAAGGACGAAGGGAGCTAAGGAAGAAGGGAGTTTTCATTTCTTTCTAAAGGCCCCAGGAACCAAACCACAGTTAGTATCTTCCAGACATTGAGGTTCCATCATTTGTTTATAGGAAAATGGTCCTCCCACCACTGGCTGATCCCTCAAGGATTTTTCAAACAGTTTAACCCACACAAATGACAGGCTGAAGTTAACCATACTGCTCTAATTGAGGACTGTCAAAAATACCAGCATGCCGGGGGTGGCAGGACATGGGCGTTTTGCACGTCAGAGTTGCTGGCTCTTCTGTGATGCACTTGATTGGCTGGGTCCAGAACTGTCCTAAGGAATAAGAATAAAGGTGAGGGAAATATTCCTCTAGGACTGCCTTAGCTTACATGCTGTATGTCATGAATCCGGCAACATAACAGGAAGCAGCATAGATGCTCAGAGCCAAAAATAAAGCCTGGGTTCCATGTCTGGAAGTCCTGAAGACAAGACAAAGAGTCTTTTAATTAGGACTGGCCAGCCATAATAAACCTATGGAGCCAGAACTAGATGCTCCCTGGCATGCCCCACAACACCCATACAGTGGTGTCAGCAGCTAAAAATTCATACCATTGGAGTGAACAGAAAAAAAGTCAGCCAACATGAAATCCACTGGGCTAGGTCCCTAGGGACGGGTTGCCTTGCTAAGTTTCTTTATTAGTAATTCATGTCTATGAGTAGACTCTATCAAATCCAATCTTTCTTCCTCTCAGTCACTATTTTCATTCCACAGGGTGTTCCAAAGAGTGCTAAGGGCTATTGCTAAGAACCAGGTTTATTATTTTCTTGATCAATAGTCATCAACATTTGGCCACATCTGAACTTTTGACATGCTATAGCCATTTTGTCTTAAAATGGGAAAGTAGCTTTTATTGTTTTCCTTTTTGGTAACACAATGTAGAAATATTGCAGAAAAATTAGAAATATAGACTATAGAAGACAAGTTGCTGTTAACACTTTGGCATAGATCTTTAAAACTAGGGTTTTCCCAACATTCTCGTTACCTCAACATTTGGGTTGGATGATGCATTGTAGGGTAGCTTGTAGCATTTCTGGTCTTTTCCCACTAGATGCTGTTAACAATACCCTCCTCACTCCCTAATCCTGTTGGTACAATCAAAAATGCCTCTAGATATTGCCAATTTTAAATGATTGCCAAATGGGGGGCAAATAGCTCTTGAAACCACTGAATTCTACCACTATTTTTTCTTTTCTTTTCGTTTCTTTTTTTTTTTTTTTTTTGAGACAAACTCTCACTCTGTCACCCAGGCGGGAGTGTAGTGGTGAGAGCTTGGCTCACCGCAACCTCTGCCTCTCAGTTGAAGCAAGTTTCCTGCCTCAGCCTCTCGAGTAGCTGGGAATGACAGGCGAGCACCACAAAACACCTGGCTAATTTTTTGTATTTTTAGTAGAGACAGGGTTTCACCCTGTTGGCCAGGCTGTTCTCGAACTCCTGACCTCAAGTGATCCACCTGCCTCGGCCTACCAAAGTGCTGGGATTACAGGCATGAGCCACGGTGCCTGGCCAATCAGCTTTGTTAATTGCTCAAATTGAGGCAACTGGGGCTCAGGGAGAGCACGAGTGTTTTCACTTATTCAAGACAATCTGAAACTCTAGAACCAGAAAGAAGAGACATGGTTGGGCAGGAAAAGAAGAGCCATTGGCCCTCAGGGACTGTGTTGGAGAGCCCAGGAAAGGAGATGTTTCTGTTTTAGGTTTTCAGGCAGAATGACCCCCAATCTACTTGTGTGCTAACATGACCAATAGGTTCTTCTCTCTAAATTGGAGGGTCCCCTCCCGGGTGGGCATTTCCTCCTTAGTACCTGAGAAAGCCAAACAGTTGGAGGAAGCTCCTGTTTTGTGAGTTGAGGCAGGAACATGGGAAGCAAAGAAGACCTCCCCACACAGAGTTCTTTTCTGTGACTGTATGAACACACGTAGGCATTTTAAACAAAGACAGCATTGTACTGTACACAGTGTTTTGCAGTCATTTGGGGATCATGCTATGCTTACTGTTGCATTACATACTGTTACCATATCAACATTTTTCACATTAAATTATTTGGGACATAATTTTAAATGATGACATACTGCTTGTTGGTACATAATGTATTTAGCCAATTCGTGTTTCACTTCTATGAACACACTTGAACTTCTTTTAAGCGGTTAAGACTGCCCAGGCAGTCCTGATTATCACCTAAAGGTAAATTATTAGAGTGGAATCATTGGTTCACATGGTATGTATTGAAATGCCCTCCTGGAAAGGGGCACCAAATTATATGTAGCTTGAGGAACTAAGATAACCGTGGCATAAACCACAAAACAACGACTTAACAGATGCACCATATGTTTTTCTGGCTTCTCTGAAGCCCTGATGACTGCTGAGGTCTGGGGCCCCTGGTTTCAAAGGCTCCAGCACTAATGTTGAGTTTTGCTGTCCCCAGCAGCTGACAACCTTGAGGTTGTCAGGAGGACTCTCCCCTTCCATCGTTGGTTGCACTGAACTCCTGGTGCGCCCTATGGGCACTGCTGCTAGCAAAGTGCTATGGGCAGAACCTCTGCTGTCTTCAGGATTTGGCTTTGCTAATGAGGTTAGATGCAGGCTCATTGGCTGTGGGCTCAACTGGGCAAGTCTATGGTGCAGAAAAACGTCTTCCTGCTTGTGAAATTGATTCCCAAGGCTCCTAGTCTTGAGTCGTGGGGATTAGTCATCCTTGAGTGCTTTTGCCATCTTTACCAAAAATCCAGGTGTTGACATTTTTATTTTTTGTTGTCTCCAGCCTCAGGACCCCAGGGGGAGGAGCTACTTGGATTTATCTACACAATCCCTTCTGCCCAAGAAAAGTAGAAAAGTAGTGGCCTTTAACGAGGGTGGATTTTGAACACTGGTACCAGTTAAATACTCTCTAGAAATCAAAAGCTCATTTGTTTCAGGAGATTTCGTATCTTTTTTCCCTTCACCTCTCTCTTTCCCAACTTAAACATGACCCCAAAAAGCACGGTGTAAGTCATGAAGCAGAAGACAGTCAGATTGCCAAGGTTAATATTTGTGTTTGGAAGCATGGCCTCTGTCAAACGGGCAGTAGCCCTCCAGCTGCCTCCAAGGTTTCTCTTAGTTAGTATGTTGGTCAAATAGTCCTGTTCTTCATTCTCTCTCTCTCTCTCTTTTTTTTTTAACCTAATGGGAGGAAGCTGCATGTTATCACCAAAGAGACCAACTGAGCATGAGGAGGCTGTGACAGCGGTGGGGTCAGTCTGCTGGGTCCTGCTTACCATCCTCAGCTGCCCCCACTACACCCTCAATCTGAGCTAGGAAAACCCAGTAGGTTTGGGGAAACAGTGGAACTGATGGGGTTGGCTCGGTGAACAAGCATCCAGTGTTCCATTCACTCTGATTCCAGTGCCAGGGGCCATTCTCCAGAGACACTGGCAGCTCTGTTCTACAGGGTACTAGCCTTGCATCACTCAGCCGGGAAGAGGTGTGTGCTAGACCTCCCTCCCTCCCTCCCCAAGTGTAGACTTGCCAGGGAGCAGGGCTGGAGTCATGGCACTGGATACACCCAAAGGTGTCCAACTCAGGGAGACAACTCGATTTTCCCCCAGTCCCCCGTGGAGGTCAAGGATGCTTAGATTGGCTCCAGGAGGGATGGAGGCGCTGCAGTGTTCACCCTTCATTGCTTTGTGAGCTGGTTCCAGGGGTCTGGCACTTGGATGTGGTCCTGCCAGTCATTGGTGAACTCCAGCACCCAAAGGCCTTACAGTTAAGATAATGCATCTGACTTGGAGAAAAAAAGCAGCTAACGAAATTCCCCACCTTCTGATAACTGCTATTTTAAAAAGTCAGTATGCATACAAATCAGGACTAAACAGAAGTAAAAATAACTGGGTCCGGGTAGATGGACTGAGAATGATGATTTTTAACTCTGTTTTCTTCATTACCTACACTGTGGTTACATTGTCCTTACAATTTTTTTTTTAAAGGGAACACCAGTTTTAAGAGGTAGAATCAGGCAGGTTGATGTTTCTAGGCATCCAGTGTAGTGAATGTGTGTAAACGTGCATGAGCCTGGGGAGGTGGGGGAGGGAGCTTTTTAACTGGACATGCTCGCCTGTGTGAGGTGGGATTTCCCTACAGAGATCTGAGCTCAGCAGAATCCAGGGGGACTGTGGGCCTTCACTGTCCTCAAGCCAGAGAAACCTTGGAGACCACTGGGGCCAATTTCTGGGCCTGCTGCAGCCATGAATCATGTCAGCTGCTGAGACAGCTCAGTGTGGAGTGAACACATGGCCCACACAGACAGAGAGGCACTAGCACCATGGGCAAGAGGAAAGGCACGTTGGGAATACAAGGCCCTTGGTGGACGTGAAGAAGGCAAAGGATGCTGGAGAACTTGGCCTCAGGCAACTTCCACCTCACACTTCATATTGACCCCATGGGCTAATCTCACATTTTCTTCCCAGGAGATAGGATGTTACCGAGTGAGTCCAGGAGATCTTTGAGAGAATACAGACAGCATTCCAGAAAACCTCTCCTGGGTACAGACATCTTTATAGGAAGCTCTTTCTGTTAAATCCTGAGAATCTCTAATTCTAGCTCTCCCTTTCCCATGAAGATGAAGCTTCTCTCTCCTACCTCTTTCCTCCCAACTTTCCATCCCGTTATGTAGACATCCTCCCTCCCCTTTGCCTCCATGTACTTAATTACTTGCATGCTTTTACCAGGATCTGAAAGGTCTAATTGTAAATGTGTTGAAGAAAAACTTGGGCTTGGAAATCCAGTCCAGGCAGGTGTGTTTGTGTGTGTGTGTGTGTTTGTGTGTGTGTGAGAGGGAGAGAGAGAGAGAGAGAAAGAGAGAGAGAGAATATAGATATTCTGTAATCTTGAGGTCATCCCTAAGACTGTCCCTTAGAGCTTGCAGGTCAAGATCAAGGGTACTTCCAGGCCGTCTAGAGGTCAAGCTTCTCTCCATACCAGGATGAGAATCCTATTGGTGCCACACAATAAAAAAGTCAATTAAATACTAGAAAAGAGAATACTCTGCTCTCTAAAAAATGAAAGAAAGATGGAATAGGTCTGGGTGGAGCAACTGAGAAAAGGGAAGAGCCAGGACATCCACAAGCAGAGGGACTGCCAGTGAGAGCCTTTCTCAGTGGGGAGTGACAGGAAGAGCACAGAAGCCTGGTGGACTGGGAGGACCCACGGAGAGGCTTTCCTGTCCCGAGTGATGACCTTGGAAACGGGCTGCCCAGTTAGGCTTGGGAATCCTCCCAAGTCCTGGATTCTGCAGGAATAGACTCCACTTGTTGGGGTTTCTGATGTCTTTCTTTCTACAGTCAGACCATAACCATCTCCTGGAAGACCTGCAGCCAATGCTTGGCAAATGGGAATTGCAGAAGAAAGAAAGCGGTGTGATGCTGTAAGGAGAGGATGCGCAATTCCCCGAGTCCCAAAGGGGGAGCTCCACATCACAGGTCATGGGTGGGCCACCTTGACATCTGGAACACTTTCCTACTGAGGAAAGCAGGAACCACAGTGCATGGTTCCATGCGGCCACCTCGAAGCAGTGCAACCGCAGCTCACAGGGAGAAACGAATAGGAAGGAAGTGGGTGGGTCTTACTCCTTGTCCCTCTGTCTGGGTGTGAGGAGTCTCCCTGGCTTTTGGATTTGGAAACTTTCACATGGGTGAGAACTGAACTCAGTGTTGCCTCTGGAGCCAAAAACCAAGTACCTAGAGAATGAGGCCCAGTAGGGCCATTTTCCAAGAGCCAAGCTGTGCCTCCCTCAGGCGCTGCTGAGCCTCTGCTCTCCCCGAGTGCTGGGTGAGCCTGGCAGAGCCTTCTGGCCTCTAGACTTATCTGATACTGGCTTCCTGCCGGACCTCATGCAACACCTTCTGTGGGCGGAGAGAACTGTAGGAGGAATTTTCATTTTGCCCACTCACACAGGAATGAATGCCACTGAGCAGGGCTCTGCCTGAGGTCAGAGAGGCTGCTGAAGGGACATTTTCCTCCACTGGCCAGGACCTTTCTCAGAGCCTTCTGCATCTGAGCCATATTGCAGTATTCCCTCAGGAGAAGGCTCTGTTCCCAGAGGCTCAGTCAGTAGAGTGCATGAGTAAGTTTTTGCTCTTTTTAGGACATTTCTTCCTGTATCTCTGCCAGCCACCATCTCTAGTTTCTCCTGCCCTGGCTCACAGTGGGTTTTTGGAAGGAGTGAGGAGTGACCAGAGCTGGATGGGCACCCACCCTCTACGTGCCCTATCTGGAGGTGCCCTTCCAGGTGTGTGTGACCCCTCCTTGGCCCAATCCAGAAGGGAGGGTGTGATTTCATTGAATGAGGCCTTCCAAGGCCCTTTGCAACCTTTTGTGTCTCCTGTAAAATCTCCAAATGTGCCAGCAGAGAAAACCTGAGCCCAGTGTTTTCATCTGAGGGCTGGGAGTTCTGCTCATTTCTCAGGCTGGGATTATCTCTGATTAGCTGGTGAGGTGAATGTGCCCTGTCATCCCTGGTCCAGCTGGGCAACCTGGCAGGTCATTTCTGTGCCTTGTGCAACTTGGCTGTTGAGTAGCTCCAGGCGCCTAAGGCTGAAGACCAGAGTGACCTCCTGTGCCCCGAGGCCTGTCATGGTCTCTGCTGATGCTGTCCCCACCAGATTTCAGAGCCTCTGACCACAAAACAAAGCTCTCTCATAGCTCATCTTAATACACATGGCAGACAGAACTGAGCTGTTCTCTTCCATGAAAGAAACACCCTGGAAATAGCTAAAAGTCAAAACAAACACAAAAACAAACAACCCACCCAGACCTGCAATATGTGCCCTGATGGAAAAACAAACTGTGTCTGGCTTTTTGGGCAGAGAAGACTTGGGAAGGCCAGCCCACATGGGCGGAGCCAGAAAACTGGCTGAGTAGCATAATTGACTGCTAAAATGACCACAGAGTCTTCCTAGCCTTGCATGTGACTTTGCAGCTCTTCTCATCAAGGGGTGGCATCTAGTTCCTTGCCTGCTATACCCGGGCTGGCCTGTGACTTGCTTTGACTAACAGAATGTGGCAGAAATGAGCATGTGCCAGTTCTAAGCTTAGGCTTCAAGGGATGTTGCACACTTTCTCTCACTCTCTTGTGACCACAAAGTGAACCACCAGCCCAGGCTAGCATGCGGGAGGAGGAACATGTGCTAGTCATCCTGCTGCACTGACAGCCATCCAACTCCCAGATGTGTGATTGTGGCCATCCTAGAACAGCCAGCCACCAGCTGATCCTCTGTTTCATTGCAGATGCATGAGAGAGCCTGGCCAAGCCAGCTGCGATGAGAAGAACCAACCAACTCATCTGCAGAATGTTGAAAAATGATAAAAGTTGGTTGTGTTAAATTGCTAGAGTTTGGGATGGTTTAACTCCATAGGATTACTCTTAGGATCAAACCAGATAAGGCCACATTACAAGTCCACAAGAAATGTTAATTGAATCCTATTACAGAGCTACAGAACTGGAAGAGACCACAGAGAACGTAAAAAATATGCCCCACTTTGTCAAGCTCACGTTGTCTCATTTAGTCCCCAGAACTTCCTTGAAATATTGTGACTACTTTACTCTCATGTTACTGAAAAGAGGACTGAATCCTAAGAAGTTAACTTGCCAAGGGTCATGCCTAGTGAGTGGTGGAGCTAGATGTGAATCCAGCTCTGTGTGATTCTAAAGGCCAAGTCCGTAACTATTAGGATAAAAACATTGGTTCATATATTTAAAAACCATATGGTGGCATACTCGACCAAATAGGCAAAAGAAATTGGAAAAGGAAAGACAAAAGTATTCTTTTTCTAGAGGACTAGGAAATGTTAGCATGCTTATTCTCTGGTACCACGATGACATTTGATGACATGACACAAGTCCTATCTATAGCAGAACGCTCTATGCTCTTTCTGGGTGACCTCCTTGAGAAATGAATTTTGCTTTCTATGTGGTTGATAGCTAGGCTGACTTTAGAACTGAGAGCTCCTGTTTACACATTCCCCAAGCTGTAGGTTTGCATATTTGCTAGAACTCACTGAAGAAGACTCAGTGCATAATATTACTGAAAGAGGAAAGTATTTGTAGTCACAATACTTGAATTTAAGCCCCAGCTACTTCCTGGGCAACTCAATCTCTCTGTGCTCCATTTTTCTTACTTCCAAAATGAGGACTGAACTAATGAGAAAATGAAAGCTAAGGTGCCATGAGAATATAATGTATTATTATCATTATAAGAGTAAAATCATTACTGAAGTTGATTTCAATGGCAAATTTGAACTGTTTCAGATTAAGCAAAATGACATGTATTTGACCTTCTGCAAAAGCAAAAGGCTTTGTAGTAGCTTATTATATATTTCAAAATCACTAAAAGAATGGAATTGGAAGGCTTATAACCCAAAAAAATGATAAATATTTAAGGTGATGGATTGCCTAATTACCTTGATTTGATAATTACACATTTTATGCTTGTATCAAAATATCAACTGCTCCTCATAGATATGCACATCTATTATATATCCATAAAAGTAAAAAAAAAAAGGTAAATCTAAGCCAAAAGAAAAGGCAAAAGCACTTGAATAATGTATACTGGTATGATGGAGTTTTTGCTAAGTGATTGAGAGTATCAGTTAGAATGCTGCATATAACAGAAACCCAATCAGTAGTGGTTGAAACAAATAGGCCGTGATTTTATTACTTGATAAAACATCTGGAGGTAGGAGGTTGCTGGCATTGGTTCAGTTTTGCAATGATGCCTGCAGGCCCGCTCTGTCATCCTTGACATATTGGCTGGCCTCCTCTTGCTAGGCTGGGTAACTGTCTCATGGTCCCAATATGGCAGCTGAAACTTATGTCAAGGAAGGAAGATGGGATAATCTGGAATCTCCCCAGAGGTTTATTTGTGTTTGTTCCTGTTTTTCTCTGTTGAGGTCTCAGTAGCTAGAAATGTGTCAATATGCCCACCTAACCTGCAAGGGAGGCTGGATAGTATTGGCCTTTTTCAGACTCTATAGTAGAGAGAGCGAGGTGAGAAAATTGGAGTCTTTACGGGTTGTTTGTTCTTCTTTTACTTTGTGCTTGCTTGTGCTCCCTGACATATTTGTGTAACAGATATATTTTGTGTTTCTATAAGAAAAAAATGTACTCAAGACTGCTATTAATATTTTTAAGGGAATCCAGCAAAAGACTTCAACCTACTGTTTTCATAATCAGCATGAGCTGGGGCAACTTGGTGGCATACACAATCCCCCGCTATTGCTTGCCTCCTCTCAACATCTAAAGCAAGCAGAAGAGAAATGTTCAACACTTATGAAAGGTTGACACGCTGTCACTTGTTATGTTTGGGGGAAGAAAGGTCATGCCCACTTGAGTTATTCTGTGTCATAGCCTATGCAGATCAGTTTTTGGATGATTGGTGTCTATAAAAAAAATCACATATAAGGCAAGAACAAAGCCCTCAGACACATAGGAAATCAGTTCAAAATCAGTAAAGGCTAAATGTCAAACTTTGGTAAGGATGAGGTATGAGGAAAAGTTTATAATCAAAATTCTGTTCTTTGAGACTGGGGAAAATATCACCAGCTGTTATTGACAAAGTGGCTGCTAAGCAAATAAAGAAGGTGAAAAATGATGGTTCCAGGAGATGTTGCTATCTGCAACATGTTACAGATTAGCTGGTGTTGTCCTCATCATTTCAGGGAGAGGGTAAAAGTGTGGCTTGATTTAGAGCTGATGGTATCATGTGTCTAGTCACTGAAGATCAAAAGAAAACTCGCCTGTAAAACATTGCTCATGAAATGGGAGCAAAGGCCAGACTCTTCTCTTGGGTGTATCAAGGGAAGTTTTGCTATGTACCAGGCCAATGGGATTCAAGTTACAGTATAGGCTCCAGGATGTAGCTGTGACCATATGACCTCATGTTCAACTCTGCCAGTCCTGAACTCTGCAGATTTGCCAATTGTATATGATCAATCCCTTTAATAGCTGATGATTTGGTGGCCAAACGACTCTTTTCCTTTCCTGTGATGTATGATTAGAGACCACAGGTATTTTGTTTTGGTCTTAGAAAGTGGCTATTGCACGTACGTATATGTGTGCATGAGTGTGTGCATGTTTGTGCATGTGTGTTTGTGTGTGTGTGTATTGGTGATAGTGCTGATGGTGAGGAGTGTGGAGAAGCAGTTGAATTTCAAATTCTTACTCTGTAAGACCAGATTTGGAACAGCTCATCTGTGATGACTGCTTATCTTTTTCCTGAGATTAGAAACCAATACTTGGAGGGCGAACTACATCTTCCTTGGATATCTTCAAGGAATGCTAAAGGCATTGTAAATTCAAGCAAGTCCAAGAAGTGAATGTCACATTCTTTGCAATGAGGAATTAGTGTGAAAGATGTCAAAACATCTTTAGCATGAAACCCTACTGAAAGAAAATCCTTGCAACCTACTGTATTTTGGAGCTCAGAAGAACTTCATCATGGTAGGACTTATTATCCTGTGTAAGTGTCAGAGGCGTTTGAACCAGAGTAACTCCATCTTGAACAGGGACTGGTAAAATAAGACTGAGACCTACTGGGCTGCATTCCCAGGAGATCAGGCATTCTAAGTCATAGGATGGGCTAGGAGGTTGGCAAAAGGTACAGGTCACAAAGAGTTTGCAGATAAAAGGATGTGGTAAAGAAGCTGACCAAAATCCTCCAAAGCCAAGATGGTGAGGAAAGTGACATCTGGTCTTCCTCACTGCTCATATATGCTAATTATAATGCATTAATATGCTAAAAGACACTTCTACCAGCACCATGACAGTTTACAAATGCCATGGCAAGGTCAGAAAGTTACGCTATGTGGTCTAAAAAGGCGAGAAACCCTCAGTTCCAGGAACTGCCTATCCCTTTCTAAGAAAACTCGTGAATAATACACTCTCGTTTAGCTTATAATCAAGAAATAACTATAAAAATAGCCAACCATTAGCCCTTGGGGCTGCTCTGCCTGTAGAGTAGCCATTCTTTTACATTCTTAATAAACTTGCTCTTTCTTTATGGATTTGCCTCAAACTCTTCCTTGCACAAGATCCAAGAACCTTCTCTTGGGGTCTGGATCAGGAACCTTTTCTGGTAAAGTAAGGACAAATGCTTTCTTAAATGCAGTAGAAGCCATCAGCTTTGCTCAACCCCCTTCTGTTAGTTCCATGTGTACTAAATTTCCATTAAATTCCTATTTATAACACGACAGAGGTGCTGAAGAACTGTCAGAGCCACACTCAAAGCTTAACTAGAGCACTCACATTTCCTTTCCTTCTGGCCTCTGGTTACTGAAAACATTTGCTGAAAGTTGCTGTCCCACTCAAGAACTGTCAAAGGTAATTGTGTTGCACAAAAGTTACCAAGAAGCATGAAATAATATGGTTACCACCTGGTGACCAAGTTAATAGAACCTGTCTGATGAACAGCCAAGCCTGCCACATGTGAATCCCCCAGTTTCTGTCTGAAAACCATGACAGCTAAATAGGTGAGGAAGACGTGGATCAGGGCCTCTTAGTGGCAGTTTACCATACAAATCCCCATGTAAAGGGCAGTTGTCAGGTCACCAAATGCAGTGAGGTCTGAGATTTGGGGGTGGCAGCGAGGGGGGAAGATGTCGGGGGAGAATAAAATGCTTTGGGAATGAGGACCTGTGTGAAGCAAGTAGCACTTACTTCAAAGAGCAAGGTCTAGACTTGGCTGCTCTCACAGCTGGCAATGACCTTGGCATCTAAGAAAATGAAAATCAGAGACTCAAAAGATGGGACAGACTTAGAGAGTCTGTCTGGGTCTCCCTACCTCATTGCCTCTGGCCAAAACTGTGCCCTTCCAGGTGAGCCAGAATATTCCTGTTAAAATTCCCCAGAGAAGGAAATCCTCCTCATTCCTGGAAGCCATTTTCAGGGTCTCAAACCCCACTTGAGATGGTTTTGCTTTAACTTAAGGTTACAAAACCCCAAGAATCCCTCTGAATCCGGTTCCTCTATTCACACATCAAAAACTTCACTGAACCTGGAAATCCACTCATGGATTCCCTTGGGAGCATCTAGTCCTATCTGAAACTGTTTTATTTTCATCAGAAATCATTGCTGGCTGGATGTGGATCTGATGCCTGATGCCAACATTCAAATCCAGTAGTCAGGGTGTGGCTCAGAAGAGACTTACTGGAACGGGGAATCCCCAACCAGGAGGCCAAGGGTTCACACTGGAACCATTCTGGCATGGTCATACATCAGCTAATGTTAGGAGTACCTGCTCTTTTTATCTTTGGTGATACTCATAGTTGAGATTTTTGAGATACACACACACAAAATCGCATTCTTTAGGCAGAAAAAATTGACATGAGGGCTGGGTACGTAATTTGTGGAGCCTAGTGCAAAATAAACACTTAAAGTCTTTTTTACAAAGAACAAGAAAAAAGCTTTTTCCTTTCTGTGATGGTCTCTCTCAACCTTTCATGCTGTTTCGAATTTGCTAGTTAACGTCACACTGCCTCAGGCTCTGGGATACTTGAGGAGTGAGCGTAGACCTTCATAGGCATCAGAGTCCTGACTTGCAGCTAAGTGTGTGGGATATGCTGGCCCAACCTCAATCCTTCCACAGCGGGCACTGGGCAGCAGTGATGGTTGGGCGGGGATAAGGGAGGAGGCAGCCAAGAACCCATGCCTGGGAGATAAGAGGAGGCAGCGGACAGGATGGGGCATGAGCCAAGACTGCTCAGGGCATGCACTACTGTACTATTGGACTTCACTTACAAAACAAATTCAAAGACAAAAGTATTAAGAATTTCAAGATGGCGGCCACACCATTAAAGCCAAGTGCGAGGCCCCCTTCTGAGTGTGGGTCTCTATGTGGCGTCACTGGCAGCACACCCAGGAAGCAGCCTTGGTTGAAACTCCTTCTCCTTTAGGCCCCCTGGAATCTTATTGTTATTGAGAAGCCTTATGACTTGTGGATTCCTATTCTTTTCTATGTAATCTGTTCTTTTTCTTCCTGGAAGTGTTTAAGATCTTTTCAACCATGTTCTGACATTTCTCAAATGTGCACCTTGGTGTAAATTTTTCACCTTTTTTTTTGTCTTAGATGCTCAGAGAACCCTTTCAGTCTGGAAATTTATTCTCTTAATTCTTGGAAATTTTCTTGCCCGAGTTCTTCAACAATTTTCTCTCCTCTTTCTCTCTCTTTGTCTCCCTGTTCTGCCTGCCTCCAACTTCTCTTGGTGGTGGTTGGATTGATCCTCTAATTTTTTTTTTTCTTAGTTGCTTTTTGCTTTTGCTTTTTGCCTCTTTTTTCTGGATTTTTTCCCCCAAACTTGTCAACTTTCTATCGCATTTAAAAATACTTCAGCAATCATGCAATTGCATTTTTTATTTTCAAGGGCTCTTTTCTTTTCCCACTGTGTTCATTACTCACAACAGCATGTTCTTTTTGGATGCAGTATCTTTTCTTATCTGAGAACACTAATACTATTTTTAATACTTTTATTAATTCCTATGTCTACTTTTTTTTTCTTTTTGATTTCATTCACTCCTGTTGGAGACTGCAGATCTCTGGTGATATGTTTGTATTCAAGAGTAAGACATTATGATTGGGTGCTCTAAAATTGTGAATGGGGCTTTTCTCCACATTTCATCATAGGGTTATCAGGAAGTGAATCACTGGTTCATTGAAGAACTTCCAAATGTTATTATCTATAGGCCTTTTCTTTGGACTATTTAGAGAGAAATCTAAATCTCCTGCCAGAGAGTGTGTGTATATGTGTGCGCGGGTGTGTGTGCATACATGAAGGGAGAGTTCCAGAAAGAGCATAGGGAAGGAGGATGGGGAATCCACAGTAGACTTTTACTTTATCCTTGCTTCATCTATGCTCTTCTCTGGGGATGCTCCCCAAATACAGTTACTACAAAGAATAAACCTTCAACTTTCTTCCAGGAAGCTTGGAAAGAGTTGTGTGGATGCACACAATGACAGAGGAGACCTGACGGGTTCAGCTGTGCTGTGGTAGACTTTCAACAGATGTCTTTCCACAGTGGGCCTTGCTCTCACCTTCCTCTTGAAATACTCAATGCTTAGAAGCACTGAGCAATTTAGAGCTTCTGCAGAGCGGAGCTGCTCTGTTCTTGCTTGTCTGAAGGCATTTGGTTTTCTCTTTGCTTATTCTGCCAAGGTAATTACCATTCTTCTACCCATTTCTCACCTTCCAAAAATGTGTTGAAAACATTTATGGCAAATGGTCTCTCATTCTCTTTGACTTTGTCTATGAATTTGTTTCTTAAATTTCTTTGACTGTCATTTTAGTGAGATTTGAGTAGGAAGAAGAAATAGTCACAGTCAATTCTATTTTTAACCAGAAGTTTCCTTTAGAAATTTTAATCTTTGTTGGATACCAGACCCATGCGTTTTAGTCTGAGGCAAATCCTTGTTTTTTACTAAGTGAAATAGTAAGCAGTCTAGAAAAATAGTAAATTTCAGTCTATTTCTCATAGCCTATTTTTACTGATTTAAATACAATACTAATAATCTTGGTTATTTAGTTTCCAGCTTTTAGTAGACTAGAAGCAGAATTTTAGTAGAAGGTTAGATATAGATGCTAGAGTCATATACCTTGGTAGCATTACAAAGAGTTAGTTGGCAGATCAAAAGAGAAAGGTGACAGAATAACCAGTTAAAAGAACGCATTAAATAGTACAACAGTTTCTATGTTGCGACAGTTTCAAACAGTCCTACACATTTCAAAATGCATTTTTGCATTAAAGTGTAATGCAGCTGCCATCCTCCATTACCAAGCCTTCTACAGCTCCCTGCAGTTTGTAGATATTAGTTCCACATGCTCCTTCTTCTGTCTATTGCCAAATATATGACCTGTGGTTCTAGTGAAATACCCTGCTCTATTTCACACCCACAAATTTCTGCTTCAGACCTGTGAATTCCACAGCTTGGCACACCCTTTCTTACCATCACAAGTCATCCTTCAAGACCCATTCAAATTCCCATGATGTACTCTCCGTCCTCCACCCTTACGTGTTCCCATGTACTTGTTTAGATTTATATAATGGAACTTGCTGTGTCCTGCCAGGAATTTTGAAATTATGCATCTGCCTTTCCTCTCCAATTGGGATCATAAACACTGAATAGCATTGCCATTTCTCTTGGCATAATGCCTCCCCGTGAGTGCTCCCTGAGTAAATACGTGTTGAATTCAATTGAAAGTATCCTAATTGATGTTCAACCTGACAATTTTTAGTCTTCAAAGAAAGGTTAAATTGGATACTGTTGAGGAGGAAGGTAAGTGTGTGATGCATTTTAAAAGATTCAAAAATAAAAATAAAAACGAAACAAGAAATACATTTTTATGTGATGTAAAGGGCATATTACCTTTAACTTACTATAAAATGTATTTTTTCTCGATAGAACAATGAGGCATTATTTTTCACATGAACAACAACCCTATTATGCTACCAAGCTGTTTAAGTTTGAACATTGTAGCTTAGGTTTGAAACATCAACTACATCATTTTAAAAGAAGGCAGTGTAATGAGTTTGTGACAGGTGGAAAAAAACATGAATATTTTTATTTAAATATGCTTTGGAGAGAGCAGCTCTGTGTTCCTTGACATACCTGACCTGTTCCCAAAATATTTGTGCTCAAATCCTATCTTGCTCTTGACTGATGTTGCAATTTCTAAGGTGCCTTTATCTTTGTTCTGGATTGATCTTTAATAGGGTGTGACTTCTGACACATTTGCTTTAAATTTCTCTCTCCTCCCCTGTCAAGTAGTTAATGATCTCAAAATGCACACTTGATTCCACAGATTTCCCAGGGAGTCAAGTGTGGGTAGAATAACAAAACAAATGAAAAACGCAGAATGACTTTATCAGTAATTTCTCCGTGTACATGGCAAGCTGGCTGCATAGGCATGTGACCCATGGGCAGTGGCACAGGGCCCGTGCTCAGAAGGGTGCCACGCTTGGTGGAATGTTCTGCTGTTAATAATTTAAGCCGTGTTGTGTAAGTGAAGTCTGATGGAGCAATGGAGCATGTACATGAGTGGAAGAGTTGTGTACAAAATGTGAATTTGTGTGCCTGCTATTCTTTGTTGCACAATTGCGTATAGGATTCATGACGGCCCATGAGCACAGAATTCTGGTGATGCACAGAAATTCGTGAAGACTCAAAGTATGTTGTACCACAACATACAAATCAAGCGACAGTCCTGACAGCCCCAAAGGCCGAACTTTCCATTTATACCAGAATTTGCTTTAAACACAGAAAGAAGAAAATGGCATTGAATGAATCATGCATGATCGAAAAACCTTATCATAGCCTGTATTAGCCAACCACATATGCTGAAAATGACATGGAATGGAAAAGGTAGGATAATCTATATTTTATTTTCCTTTCAGTCCTTCCTTATTTATCACTAATCCCCAGTTAGGGAATGTTGGTAGAAAGTGAGTATATGAATAAGTAAAATGAAAACAGTCAAGTTAGTTTTGTGCAGCATTTCCATTGGTCTGTTAAGAATGAAATACATATGCGTGTATGAGCTATAGATCCAAATTTTTTAATTTTGGTGAGTCTTCACACACATTAAAAGCTCTTTATTTATATTTAAAACTGGCATTGCACAATATAAAGATGAATGATAAAATTCATGCTAAGAACTTAAAATTGTAATTTAAGTTTTCTTTACTTAGAACAACATTAAATAGCAAATGAAATCATGACAAGTCAAGAGGGATACTGTGGAGGAGAGAAAACAGCTTTATATTTCAGTACCTTCAATGGCATATCTCCCCTGCTTTTTGACAGGGGCCCCATGTTTTCATTTTGCTCTGGGCCCCACAACATGCATAGTTGGTCCAACATATATGTATGGATTGTAATACACCAAATTTATGTTAGCACAGTTTTGAGATAAGTAATCTCTATTTCCGAAAACCACAAAGAACATTGTCAGGAATTGTCCATGAGAGAAAATCTTTTGGGGGTCTACAGGGACACAGTCAACGCATGTCATGGCCCAAGGAAATAAGTCATATTGGAAATTACTTGAGGATCAGACCACTTATAGTCATTTCTTCAAAGAGACCAGAACATTAAAACATGCTCCAGTCTCATTATATTAAATGGGTCAGTGAATCTATTTGCATCCTGACCCAAACAAAACCCCAGCTGAAAACTAGAGACTTTTCGCTTATTCAAAAATATGTATTGGTCACAAAATATTGCATGGTGAACAAGACGGTCACAGTTCTTATCTTTGTGGAATTAATTGACCAGTATCATGGAAAATAAAGAAGGGAGTAAGTAAAAAAAAATACTTAAAAGCACTATAGAATTTCCTGTATTAGTCACCAGGACTCTTTCAGTGCAAGTGACAAAAAAAAAAACAAACCCAAAAAACCCCCCAAAACACACACAGTAACACCTCTAAATACCTTCAGCGAAAATGAAGTACAAGTTTATATAACACAAATCACATGAATTATGAATGGAACAGAGGTGATTCTCCAAGGTAAAGCTGAGACCTTTTTATCAGAAAGGGGGAACTGGGTGGTGCTTCAGTATAGAATTGTTTAATAAATCTTTTGGTGAGGTGAAGAATCACTTCTATTCTGTTGGAAATGCACTTAAAGTTTTTGGTGTAATAACTTTTCTTAAAGCAGGAAACTCCTGAATTTTCTTGTTAATTTGAGCTATGTCTTGAATCTGGAGGACACCATTTATAGTTTGCTGGGATTGTCTATCTGAGACGTAGATAAAATGTCTTGGGACACTAAAATATGTTTAATAACCCCCCAAAGGCAGGAAAGTGGAATCAGAGGATTGAGAAAACAGAGAGAACAAACATAAATGAAAATACAACATACCAATATTATGGGATGCAGATAAAGCAGTGTTTTGAAGGAAATTTAGAGCATTAAATGCTTATACTAGAAAATAAGAAAGGGCTCAACTCGATCTAAGCTCCAACCTAAAAACAAGAAAAAAAGAGCAAAACAAACTAACAGCAGATACAAGTGAGAAAATCATGTAGATATGATAAAAACTTGATGAAGTTGAAAACAAACAAACAAAAACAATACAGCAAATCCATTAAACCAAAAGCTGGTTCTTTGAAAAGATCAGTAAAATTTATAAACTCTAGCAAGATTGATAAAAAAAAGGAGAGAAGACAAAAATTACTAATGTCAGGAATAAAAGATATAGACTCTGCAAATATTAGAAAGATAATAAAGAAATACTATGAACAACTGATGCATATAAATTCTACAGCCCAGATGAAATAAAGCAATTCCTCAAAAGTCACAAACTATCCAAACTTGCCCAAGATAAAATAGATACCTGAATAGTTCTGTAACTATTAAATACATTGAGTCCATAGTTTAAAATCTTCCATAAAAGGAAATCTCAAGCTCAGGTAGTTTCACTGACATATTCTCCTAAACATTTAAAAAAGACATAATAGTTCTACATGATGTCCTCTAGAAGATAAAGGAAGAGCCAACACTTTCCAATTTTTTTATGAGGCCAGTATTTTCCTGATACCAAAATTAAAGACACTACAAGAAATTAAAACTACAGACTAATATCTCTCATTAACAGAGATGCAAAAGTCCACATCATAATGTTAGAAAATTAAATACGGCAATGTAGAAAATCAACTGAGGCTTATCCAGCAAATGTAAGACTGATTTAGTATTCAAAAATCAATCAAAGTAATTCCACATGTTAACAATTGAAAGAAGAAAACCACATGACTATATCAATAGATACAGAAAAGGAATTTGACAAACATGGCCAGGTGTGGTGGCTCATAGCACTTTGAGAGGCCAAGGTAGGTGGATCACTTGAGGTCAGGAGTTTGAGACAAGACTGGCCAACATGGTGAAACTCCAACTCCATTAAAAATACGAAACTTAGCCATGTCCATGTGTGATGTCAGGCACCTGTAATCCCAGCTACTCAGGAGGCTGAGGCAGGAGAATTGCTCAAACTTAGGAGGCAGAGGTTGCAGTGAGCCGAGGTTGCGTCACTGCACTCCAGTCTGGGTGACAGAGCAAGACTCTGACTCTATAAAAAAAAAAAAAAGAATTTGACAAACGTAACATCCATAAGCTCTCAAAGAACAAGGAACAAGATCAACATTCTCAACTTGAAAATGATATTTACAAAAATCTCCACAGCTAGCTTAATGGTAAAAAATGGATGTCCACACTTAATCCCTTTTATTCTCCATTATACTGGAAGTCCTAGCTGTTGTAATTGCAAGAATAAGAAATAAGAGACATGTCAATTGGAAGAAAAAGAAAACTGTCCCTACTTGCAGATGACATGATTGTCTATACAGAAAATCCTGAGGAATCTTTAAGAATAAGCTCCTAGTGAGTTTAACAAGGTTGCAGAATACAAAGTAAACACAAAAAAACCAGTTGTTTGCATTTATAAGCAATGAACAATTGAAACTGAAATGCTTCTGAAAAGCATATTATTGTATTAATTTGCTGGGGCTGTAAGAAAGTACCACAGATTGAGTGGCTTGACCAATAGAAATCTATTTTCTCAGAGTTCAGGAAGCTACAAGTATGAGATCAAGGTTTGAGTAGTGTTGACTTCTTCTGGGGCCCTTTCTTTGATTTGTAGATGGCTGTCTTCTCCTTGGGTCTTCACCTGGTCTTTTCTGTGCATATTTGTATCCTAATACTTCTTACACCAGTCATATTGCATTATACTACTCTAATTACCTCATTTTACCTTACTTACTTCCTTAAGATCCCTATCTCCAAATACAGTCACATTCTGAGGTACTGGGAGTTAGGATCTCAACATATAAATTTTTTTGGTGGGGGGAGGTAGCAGGGGGACACAATTCATTCTACGACAATTATTAACAATAGCTCCAAAAATGAAATGTTTAAGTTGCAAATCCAATATAACATGCACGATCCTTATGCCAAAGGTTACAAATGCTGAAGAAAGAATCAATGAAGTCTTAAATAAATGAGGAGAAATACGATGTTCATGGATTGTAAGATTCAACATAGTATAAATCCAATTTTACCCAGATTGACTTATATATTTCAGGCAATTTCAATCCAAATGACATCAGGATTTTGTTTTGTGTATAAAGACAAGTTTATTCTAAAATTTACATGGAAAATTAAAGAAACTATAATAACCAAACAGTTTTGGAAAATAATAGATTTGGTAGATTTAACCTGATTTAAAGACAGTAATAAGACAATGTGGTATTAGAGAAAGGGTTTAAGACTTACAGAGCAAAGAAACCAGAATAGAGTATACGAAATAGACTCATACAAATATGGTCAAATGATATTTGACAAAGGTACAAAAACAATTCAAGGGAGAAAGGGTAGTTATTTTTTTCTCCAACAAATGGTGCTGGAAGAATTGGACATGCTATGCAGAAAGTGAACCTCGACCTAACCTCACACTTTAAACAAAAGTTAACTCAAGATAAGTAATGGATCTAAATATAAAATGTAAAACTATAAAGGTTTTAGAAGAAAACAAAGGAGAAAATCTTTAATCCTCATATTTGATGAAGAGGTCATGACACCACAATACGTAAAGGAAGAGTATTAAGGAATTGGAATTCATCAAAATTAATAACTTTTGCTCTGAGACAGTTAAGAAAATAAAAAGAAATGCTATATTCTGAGAGAAAATATTTGAAAATCACATATCTGACAAACTGTATTCAGAGTATATTAAGGAACTCTTAAAACTCAACAGTAAGAAAGCAATGCAATTTTATTTTATTTTACCTTTTAAAATTAGGTTTTATTTAATTTTTTAAACACTTGTTTTTTTTTGAGATGGAGTTTCACTCTTGTCACCCAGGCTGGAGTGCAATGGCGTGATCTTGGCTCACTGCAACTTCTGCCTTCTGGGTTCAAGCGATTCTCCTGTCTCAGCCTCCTGAGTGGCTGAGCTTATAGGCATGTGCTACCACTTCCAGCTAATTTTTTTGTATTATTAGTAGAGATAGGATTTCACCATGATGGCCAGGCTAGTCTCAAACTACTGACCTCAGGTGATCCACCCCACCTTGGCCTCCCAAAGTGCTTGGATTATAGGAGTGAGCCACTGTGCCCAGCCTTAAACTCTTTTTTTAAATTCAATTTTTATTTTAAGTAGAGGGTTACATGTACAGGATTTGCAGATTTGTTACATAGATGAATGTGTGCCCATGGTGATTTGCTGTACAGATTATCCCATCATCCAGGTATTAAGCCCAGTATCTATTAGCTATTCTTCCTGATGCTTTCCTTCCCCCCACCCTCCTATAGGTTGCAGTGTATGTTTTTCCCCTCAATGTGACCATGTGTTCTCATAATTGAGCTCCCATTTATAATGAGAACACGTGGTGTTTGGTTTTCTGTTCCTGTGTTAGTTTGCTGAGGATAATGGCTTCCCACTCCATGCATGTACCTGCAAAGGACATGATCTCATTCCTTTTCATAGTGGCATAATATTCCATGGTGTATACGTACCACATTTTCTTTATACAGTCTATCATTGATGGGCATTTAGGTTGATTCTGTGTCTCTGCTATTGTGAATAGCACTGCAATACACATATGTGTGCATGCATCTTTATAACAAAATGATTTATATTTGGGGGGGTATGTACCCATTAATGGGATAGCTGGGTTAAATGATATTTCTGCCTCTAGGTCTTTGAGGAGTTACCACGCTGTATTCCACAATGGTTGAACAAATTTACACTGTAAATTAGTGTGTATATTACACAATGTAAAAGTGTTCTTTTTTCTCTGCAACCTCACCAGCATCTGCTGTTTCCTGACTTTAATGATCACCATTCTGATTGGCATGAGATGGTATCTCATTGTGGTTTTAATTTGCATTTCTCTAATGATCAGTGATGTTGAGCTTTTTTCCATGTTTTTTGGCTGCATGTATGTCTTCTGTTGAAAAGTGTCTGTTCATGTTTATTGCCCACTTTATAATGGGGTTGCTTTTTTCTTGTAACTTGGTTTAAGTTCCTTGTAGCCTTTGAGTATTAGACCTTTGTTAGATGGATAGATTGCAAAATTTTCTCCCATTCTGTAGGTTGTCTGTTCACTCTAATGATAGTTCCTTTTTCTGTGCAGAAGCTCTTTAGTTTAATTAGATCCCATTTGTCAATTTTTGCTTTCATTGCACTTGCATTTGATGTTTTCATCATGAAATCTATGCCCATGCCCATGTCCTGAAAATGCCTAGATTTTCTTCTAGGGTTTTTATAATTTTGGTTTTTACATTTAAGTCTTTAATTCATCTTGAGTTGACATTTTTGTATATGGTGTAGTGAAGGGGTCCAGTTTCAATTTTCTGCATATGGCTAGCCAGCACTCCCAGCACCTCTTATAAATAGGGAGTCATTTCACGATTGCTTGTTTTTGTCAAGTTTGCGAAAGATCAGATGGTTGTACGTGTGCAGTCTTATTTATGAGTTCTCTATTCTGTTCCATTGGTCTATGTGTTTGTTACTGTACCAGTACCATGCTGTTTTGGTTACTATGGCATTATAGTATAGTTTGAAGTCAAATAGTGTGATGCCTCCAGCTTTGATATTTTTGCTTAGGATTGTATTGGCTATTCAGGCTCTTTTTGGTTCCATATGAATTTTAAAATACGTTTTTCTAATTCTGTGAAGAATGCCAATGGTAGTTTAATGGGAATAGCATTGAATCTACAAATTACTTTGGGCAGTATGGCCATTTTCACAATATTGTTTCTTCCTATCCATGAGCATGAAATGTTTCTTCATTTGTTTGTGTCCTCTCTGATTTTCTTGCGAAGTGGTTTGTCGTTCTCCTTGAAGAAATTCTTCACTTTCCTTGTTAGCTCTATTCCTGGATATTTTATTCTTTTTGTAGCAATTGTGAATGGGAGTTCATTTATGATTTGGCTCTCTGCTTGCCTGTTGGTGGTGTATAGGAAGGCTAGTGATTTTTGCACATTGATTTTCTACCCTGAGACTTTGCTGAAGTTGCTTAACAGCTTAAGAAGGTTTTGGGCTTAGATATAGGCTCATGTCATCTGTAAACAAAGATAATTTGACTTTTCCTCTCTTCCTATTTGAATACCTTTATTTCTTTCTCTTGCCTGATAGCTCCAGCCAGAACTTCCAATACTGTGTTGAATAGGAGTGGTGAGAGAGGGCATCCTTGTCTTCTGCCGGTTTTCAAGAAGAATACTTCCAGCTTTTGCACATTCAGTATGATATTGGCTGTGGGTTTGTCATATATGGCTCTTATTATTTTGAGGTATGTTCCAGCAATATGTAGTTTATTGAGAGTTTTTAACATGAATGGATATTGAATTTTTTTCAAAGGCCTTTTCTGCAACTATTGAGATAATTATGTGAACACAATCCAATTTTAAAAATGAACAAATGACCTGACCAGGCATATCATCAAAGAGGATATATGAAGGCAAATAAATACATGAGAAATGCTCAACATCATGAAACACTAAGGAAATCAAATGAACAACATGATGGGATACCACTATATATCTATTAAAATGGCTAAAATAAAAAAAATTTTATACCAAGGGTTGGTGAGGATGTGTAGCAACTGAGTATGTAAGGAACACTCACATATTGATGGTAGAAATGAAAATGGTACAGTCACTCTGAAAAATCATTTGGTAGTTTCTTAAAAAGTCAAATACATACATATACTTACCACACGACCCAACTGTCCCACTCCTAGGCATTTACCCTAGAGAAATAAAATCTCAGGTGCACACAAAATCTGTACGTACATGTTTATAGCAATTATTTTCATAATTTCCCAAAACTTACAATTTAAATATCCTTTAGTGGACAAGTGGATAAACAAGCTCTGGTGCATCCATACACGGAATGCTACTCCGCAATAAAAAAGAATAAACTACTGACACATATGATAACTTGGATGAATCTCAAAGGCCTTAGGCTGAGTGAAAGAAACCACTCGCAAAAAGGTAACACACTGCATGTTTCTCGTTACATGACATTTCAAAACTTGTAGTGATAGAAAACAGATCAGTGGTTACCAGAAGTTGAGAGGGTAGGGTGGAAGATGTGACTACAAAGAGGTCATAAGATAGGACTAGCTCTTTGTAGGTACCACTTTTTTGATGATCGACATGTGTTTTGGTGTTCTATATTCATAAAGAAGCCTCCATTTTGAACTGCTGGGATTAAAGAACAATGTTTTCTTTCGAAGTGAATGTCAAATATTCTTCTTTACAAATAATCTGTTAATAGTTAGCTCTTGGAGTAATTAATGGCATGTAAGAAAAATCAGGTTCAAACTGATGAACCTAGTTTATCAAACGGAAGGAATGAATGGATATTACCCACATGTCACAGTTTTGATACAGGTGGAATTAGTTGATTATTCTGGGTCTGGCTTTCTTCTGAAAGGAGTTTTGTCTTCTAAAGGGTACAGAGGTGTGGGGATCGCTCCCGTTCACGGTGCTTAACTGTACCATGGCCATTTTGAGCTTGAGCCCATACACGTTTCACCTCTCACCTGGAGGCTGTTGAGCTGAGGGAAGGGATGAAGTGTTGATGCATAACTTCTGCAAAGTA